>CM057088.1:797500-855000 GCA_029959045.1 Taenioides sp. WSHXM2023
AGAGAGAGATACTTTTTGGATCCTAAAAAAAAAATCATGTTTTGCTGTTGTGTCTCAGTCAAAGGTCTCATGCAGCATAACAGAGGGAGTGGTCAGGTAGGGTCAGCAGATCAGTGTCAGTGCAGTTTGAGGTGAGGAAAAGCCAAAAGTGTCCCTCCTCTGTGTCCCGCAGCATCACAGAAGAATCCAGGAAGAAGCAGGTGAACAGAAAGGCCGCTCTCTTGTTCCGGTTGGTGATGAAATGGACCATTCCCTCTAGGTAGGAGGAGTATTTCCCCTCAAAAGTCTTCTGCTACATTTGCTGCCACATATGGTATAAAAAGCCTATAGTATCTCAAAGGTCCATAGCTAAAAATAGTGTTTTTTATTATCATTGTGGTTTTGGTATTGGAATTGGTATTGAATATCGAGTCTATTCCTTACTATGGAAATCAAGTTTGAAATGTTTGTATCGTCAAAACACTAGCTCTTGCTCAGAAAAAAGAAAACACTGTGGACAGCCCCTGTATATACTGCACTTACCTTCCACCCTCACTCTGGTGCCCATCTTGTCACTGTGCTCCTTCCCCTGGATTTCGACCTGGCAGTAGTAGCGGCCGCTGTCCTGTAGGGTGGCACCATTGATGCGCAGGGACAGATCATGTTCACGGGGATTTCCTTCCAGACGGTACCTATGCTTAAACAGAGCAGAGAACTCAAAACAGAATTATGAATCAGGTAGACTGACGGAAGAGAGACTGCCAGTCTGCAGTCTCAGCCTCCGACCCCCCACTTTCAAACTAGGCAAGGTGGGTAAAAGTGTCTATTTGGACACAACAGCAGTTTCCACTAGAGCCACTGCCTCAAGATCAGGCTTTGAGATGTAAAATGGTAAAAGGTTTGAGCTCTGACAGCTTGTTTCATTGCAATATCATTCTAAAGTTGTACTATAACATTTCTATTAAAAGGTCCACCATCTACTTGTAGATTTGACTGTTGTCAGTTGAAAAGGCTTTAAACTGTAAGATTAACATTGCAGGTTGTACATTTCTATATTGGATATTTATTTCAATAACAGTGAATAAGATTACATAGGCCCCTGCTCTCCATCTGAAATGATGACATCATCATTTAGAGCATGAATGCAGCCTGTGTCCACATAGTTGCTGAGGGTGGTGTTACCTCTGGTCCTGGTGCAGCTCCGGCTCACAGCCCTCTGCTCCGCTCTGGCTCACACAGTGGAACACCAGGGCAGAGTCAGCACCATGGCCTCGCCTCCAGCTCACCTGCAGCGAGGCATGATGGGAGTGCAGGGGGTGGCTGAAGGAGCAGGGTAGCACCACAGGGTAGCCTTCCATAGCTCTGACCTCCGCTTGGACCACTAGAGCCCAGCCATCATCACCTGCAAGGACTACAAAGGGCCTGGGTTAAAACTAGGGCTGCAATTAAAGACACATTGTGCTTCTGTCTGCTCTATAGGTATAATCTATGACACTAATGGATGTTATCATTTGCACATTTGAAATAGTAATATTCATCTAAAACTTAATAAACGAAACAAGTCAGCTGATTTCCATGTTAGAAAACTGCACAATGGGAGCTGTTGGCCCCTCCTATAGATGGACATCCCATACAAGCTGTGCGCGCAGCAGAGGAGCAAAAGATACACAGACAGATACACAGACAGCAGCATTCCCCACATTACAATGAGAAATTATTGTGTTGTTAATTACACAAAACAGAAGTGAGAATGGTTGGCGGATGTTCATCATTCCGAGAGGACGTCATTCATTTGCCCAAAATAGCAACAACTGGTGCCCATTGCTGAGGACCAACTTACTTATGTAGCAGCACGATGGGAAGTATTGAGGATTTCTGTGGAATTTGTTGTGATGTTAGCCATCCTAAACTAGCAAACTTAGCCTCTTGTATTGTGTACAGTATAGTCATAGAGCATTCAGGCTAGTACAATACAGTACAGTACAGTACAGTAGCCAATTAAGTTGTCGTAAATATTTTAGCTACTTCACCTTGAGTTCATGTTCATGTTAATGAGATGACAAAGAAGCTCAATAAAAACACTACTACATTGCAATTTTCACAAATTTGTTGGACATGATGTTAGCATCCTCTACAGCGTTAACCATTCAGATAGCTCATTCGTTTGAAACTTTTCTGTACACACATTTGATAATTCTGTTGATGAACTGACTGGCCGCTAGCTAGCATAGGCTCATTAGGTCAAGCCGCTATAATAATGCAAATGAAAAGCAGACAAAAAACTCAGAGACGTAATTTTATTAAACTTTGTCAGTGGATAATTTTGACATCATAACATTCAGACATGACAAAGCATTCCGGGTGAATGAACAGCAGTGATGGTAAAACAAGGTGCTGGTGCAATCTGAGAAGGAACTGGCTAGCCTACTTGCGATTACATAATATAATAATATATATAATATGAGAGCACATTGAACAATTAAGATCTAAACACAACATGATATGTTATTCTAAAGGGTGTCAGCAAGAGTACACAAACCACACAAAAGTCCACAATAGCCAGCCGACTAGAAAACCAGTTTTAATTAAAGCCACGCGCGGCTATGGTGGCCCTCGCCCCGGTTCGCAGGCCCCCCCCGTGTGGCCGTGGGGGCCCCACGATCGCTCCGGCTCGCCACTCACTCTTCCCGACAGCAGCCCAGGTTGCCAGCTCATCCACCGGAAAAATTATATTACGCACCTTTAAATATGCCCCTTTAAATATATTGTAGAAATCAGTTCGCCCCTGCTGGTGAACCATAAAAAATGCCACATGTCCAAAATATGTTGGCCAACCGTGAAAAATTCCCCATGTCCGTAATATATTTATTTGCTTGGAATCATGCATAGAATTTAATCCCCGAATTTGGTCCAGATCCGATAATGTAGTTGTTTTATGTCTATGCTAGGGGGCGCTATAGTGTTCACTTTTCATATACTTTATAGTGTATTATATTCAGGCTGAGATCAAACATTAGTGATAAAAAAATTCAGCACGATAGGACAAAGCATGTGCGTGTAATAGATTTTAAACTATTTTTTTGGGGAGTATTTGCACCCCGTTGGCCAACCGTGAAAATTGCCCCATGTTCGTAATATACTTATTTGCTTGTAATCATGCATAGAATGTATTCCCCGAATTTGGTCCAGATCTGATAATGCTGACGTTTTTTATCTATGCTAGGGGGCGCTATAGTGTTCATTTTTCATATAATTTATATTGTTTTATAATCAGGTCGAAATCAAACATTAGTGATTAAAATTTCAGCACGATAGGACAAAGCATGTGTGTGTAATATATTTTAAACTATTTTTTTGGGGAGCATTTGCGCCCCTGCTGGCCAACCGTGAAAATTGCCCCATGTCCATAATACATTTATTTGCTTGTAATCATGCATAGAATTTAATCCCTGAATTTGGTCCAGATATGATAAAGTCCACGTTTAACGTCTATGCTAGGGGGCACTATAGTGTTCACTTTTATTATATTTCATATTTCATTACATTCGGGCCGGGGTCCCGCAGTTGTGATTTGAATTTGAGCTCTCTAGGCTAATGCCTGTGGCTGTGAGAGGTCATCAAAAAAACAGGAAATGAAGGCGTTATTCGCCGGCGTGCTACGGACAAACCGTAAGGAGTTAAGAAAAAACAATGCACACTTTTGTGAACCCATGTCTGTAGATGTGACATGTCAAATCTGAGCTCATTTGGACTAAACATGAGGGATTTCATTCTTTTTTCACACACCCAAGTCAAAACGGCAGCAAATTTTTGATCCAATATGGCCGACTTCCTGTACGTCACTGGGCAGTGTGACAATGACATTTTTTGTTTGTCTCCTTGAGCTCTATCTCTGCTTCGAATTTCATCAGCAATGACATTTTTTGTTTGTCTCCTTGAGCTCTATCACTGCTCCGAATTTCATCAGCCTACGCCAAAATATGCTTTTCAGCTGCCCATAGACTTTGAAATTTTGCATTTTCAAGGGGGCGCTGTCGAGTGGGGTCACTTTGGTCATTGCCGCGATACCCATTTTATCAAATTTTTCGCTGGACCGGTCGATCTGATACCCCCATGTGGGACTTTTCGTCGATGTTCAGGGGGTCAAAATCGCGATCGTTTGCAAGGAAAAATAAAAGAGAATAAGAAACTCGCGAAGAACAATACCCCTCGCCATTGACTAAAGTCACTGGCGAGGGCCAATAATAATAAGAAACCGAGGAAGAACAATAGCCCTCGCCATTGACTTTGTCACTGGCGAGGGCCAATTACACACTGTACAGAGCTCCAATAGGACCTGTAATGTTAACCACTCAGCATCTCTCAGCATCTCTTGCTCCCCAGCTGCGTGTGCATCTCCCAATGTTTGTACACAGGAAACCCATCTATGGATAGCTGATTTTTTATTTTTTTTTATACCAAAATTAGTACACAATGTTGCCAAGTTGCCTATTAAGTTCATAATTATTATCTCTTGTAAATCAGAATTTTCAAAAACACTTTTTAACCAAATAAAGGTTGAAATATGGTGCCTGAAGGGATGTAAAGCTGTTGTAAAGTTTCTCCATTCGATTACTTCCACCAGGAGTATTTAGAGAGACCCACACACGCATATGATTTCTGTTGTAAAACGGACATGTAAATGTTAGTAGTTAGTAGTTAGAGTAGCGAGTGCAAGAGTTACTGTCTCTAGTGTCTTAGTCTCTGTGGAACTAGTCAAGTCTTGTTGCAAATTCACGTTTGGGGTGTGCGACAGTCTTTAGGATGTGAAACGGTCTTTAGGATATGGGACAGATGCTTGAAAGCCCAGTGTGATGGACAGCTGCTGCTGAATGCTCCGGTTCAGTGGGAAACTTGTGTGAGTCAGGGCCAAAGTGTCACAGATAAAGAGTTTATACTTTCTTACTGCGTCTTTGAAAGCAACATGTTATCTTATCTGTCCTTTTCTGGCATTTTAAAGTATGTCAAACCACTATCAAATGCCCTATACGTCCACAAAGTGCAGAAGCTCTCTTGTGTCAAAGGTTTGCACCTGTCTCTCCTGCACTCTGTTCACACACTTGCTCTCATAGTTGTGATAAATCTGGCAGCATCCACTAAACAACTTCATTTGCATTTCCTCCTCCTGAGATTTTGCGCATGTTGGTGAAAATGCCCCTTTTTTAGATTCACTCATAAGAGTAAAACTACACTTCGTCTTCTTTAGCATCTCTGAGAGAAAATGTATCTGAGGGGTATTTGCTCCACTTTTAGTGTGGTAGCAGCTTTTTTTTTTTTTTTTTAGAATAAAACATAAAGCAACCTTATATTTGTTATCACACATAATAATTAAGTATTTACTACAACTACTACAAATTGTTGTCTCGTGTACCCTACTCTGTTGACAGCAAATAAGTGTACTTACCTGAGGCTGATAAGAGAAGGAGAGCTGTAGCTAACACCCACAAATCCATGTCCCTACTGAGGACAGAGAGTGAAAGAGAGGGAGAGTGCGACGCAGAGGGACAGTGGGACAGCCAGGCTCGCAGAGACACAGCTGGAGACGCAGAGACTGAGACAAGTGAGACATGGAACATACTGGACGTGCTTAGTCACTGACAGCTGACTGTGTCCACATGCTTCCTCTTCTCCTGCACCAATCAGCTCCTGAACACTGGACACTGAAAAGAGACTTCCTAAAATCAGTGACCGGATATATATATATATATATATATATATATATATATACATATATATATATATATATATATATGACTTAGACAAACGTTATAATTATTTGGCTACAGTAGCTCACTCATCACAATAAAATCCAGATAGATAGAAAAAAGCAAAAAGATAGCAAGACACAGGTGTCAAATGAGACATAATTTAAAAAAAAATGTATATGTACAAGTAAAAATAAACTATAAAGTCACAGCTATATACAGAGACAAGAACGGCAAGAACGACAGTGCATATACACACACACACACACACACACACACACTATATATATATACCTGCAACGAGTAAGGCAAGTCCTAAGAAGCAGCTCAATAGCAAGAACAAGGCACAGGCAATAAACAGCTACGCCCTGCCAGTGATCAGATACCCAGCAGGAATCATAAACTGGCCAAAGGAGGAGATACAGACCACAGACGTTAAGACACGAAAGCTCCTGACCATGCATGGAGGTTTCCATCCCAAATTCAGCACCCTGAGACTGTACGCGAGCCGGAAGGAAGGAGGCTGAGGACTAATGAGTGTGGGAACCGCTGTCCAGGATGAAACATCCAAAATCTATAAGTACATCAAGGACAAGACCCCGACAGATGATGTGCTCAGGGAATGCCTCAGACAGTGGGGCTCAGAGGAAGGGGTGCTGGAGGGACCATCATGGCAGGACAAGCCCCTACATGGGGCATACCACCGAAACATAACTGAAGTGGCTGATATCAAGAAATCCTACCAATGGCTGGAGAGGGCTGGTCTGAATGACAGCACAGAGGCCCTCATCCTGGCTGCACAGGAGCAGGCCTTGAGCACCCGAGCAATAGAGGCCCAGATCTACCACACCAGACAAGACCCAAGGTGTAGGCTGTGCAAAGAGGCTCCTGAGACAGTCCAGCACATAACTGCAGGGTGTAAGATGCTGCAGGGAAAGCATACATGGAGCGACACAACCAAGTGGCATAGTGTACAGAAACATCTGTGCAGAGTACGGGCTGGAGACCCCAAGATCAAGGTGGGAAACACCTCCAAAGGTTGCGGAGAATGACTGAGCCAAGATCCTGTGGGACTTCCAGATACAGACTGACAGAATGGTGATGGCGAACCAACCAGACATAGTGGTGGTGGATAAGCAACAGCAAAGCTGTGGTGGTGGACATTGCAATACCAAGCGGTAATATCAGGAAAAAGGAACACGAGAAACTAGAGAAATACCAGGGGCTCAAGGAAGAGCTGGAGAAGGCCTGGAAGGTGAAGGCATCAGTGGTGCCCGTGGTGATCGGAGCGCTTTTCTGGACACTCAAAGATGCTTTACAGATCATTATTCATTCATTCCACATCTGCTTTACAGATATTATTCATTCATTCCACACTTGGTGGTGGTAAGCTACTATTGTAGCCACAGCTGCCCTGGGGCAGACTGACAGAAGGAAGGCTGCCAATCTGCACCATCAGCCCCTCCGACCACCACCATCACTTACTCACACACCACTTTCATACTAAGCAATGTGGGTAAAGTGCCTTGCCTAAGGACACAACAACAGTTTTTACGACTGGCACCCCCTGTGGCACCTGGAATTCCCAGTGGTCTCCCATCCAAGTACTAACCAAGCCCAGCCTTGCTTAGCTTCTGAGATCTGACGAGATCAGGCTTTGACAAACTGGTATGGCCACGTCAATGGCACGTGTCTTCAGATTATCTTAGCCTGGCTAGGTACTTCTGGTGGCTCCCTGCCCACTGAAGATGCGCAGTAGTGCCCTTTTCTCTTGCGGGCATATGCGAATGCACATGGGTGTATCACTTGATCGCTTTGACCAATCAGAGCGGAGGGAGCTAGAACGGAGCCGGAGCTAACGATTAAAAAGCTGTTTGTATGACAAGTGAATGACTTTGAGCTGAGAAAAAGTTTATGATCTAAAAATAGATAAAAAATCACCACAAAATCCTTCATTTTTTTAAAGCTGTAGGTGCCCTGTTAGCCGTACACGAGCAGTTTGTAATTACATTGCAGTTTATGGGAAAAATCCTTTCTGGACAGGAGGGATTTTTTTGCTAGCTTCACTGGTAAGTAAGATAGACACCCTATCCAGGTATTTTAATAGATCCATGGGTATAAGTAGTAGCAACATTGGAATCTACAGCCTATTTATACTATTAGTATTTTTCTTTAATTATTTACAGAAATGTATTTTATAACAGAAAACAGACATATTTTTTGAAACTGAGATATCATGAAGCTCAAATGTTGCATCTTCACTCCTTCCCCATGGAAACTGACCCTACATGCAGCAGCCAATCAGGAGTCTGACTCCACCCCCCACAACAACAGCAGAACTTTAGTGTAAGACTGAGGTCGCTTAGTACGGAGCCCGCCTTATGACATGCGTGGCAAAAGATACTAAATCATGGCCTTGAAATACTATTTCGTTCCCACAGTATGGAATTCGTTCCCACGTTTTAGCTAACTCGTTCCCACGCTTTAGCTAATTCGTTCCCGCGCTTTAACCAATTAGTACCCACGAATAAGAAATTGCCACCAATTAAACAAAACTGGACGTGGTATTAGGTTTATTTGGCAAGCGCATCCTGCATGGCTGGACCTCGGACTTCGGACCTCTGCAGACACAAATAAAGGTAAAATATATGTTAATTATGGCAAAAGGACAAAATCAATTTGTCAACTGGACAAAAGTTTATTTGGTCGAATACGTTTCGCAGCTCATCCAAGCTGCTTCTTCAGTTCTGGTCAGACGCTGGTGGACACTGCTTCATATCTATCTGAAGGGAGGAGCTAACTATAATTAAATTACTCTGAGACTACCACACCTATTTGTTTACAGTTTCTGTTTGTGGGGGTGGGGTGTTGTTAGGATAACCATTCGGGGCCATAATGGGTGTTTTCACACCTCTGGACCTGACCTGGCTATCCTCTGTAGTTTTTCAGAAACGCCAGCCAGGTAAAGAATAGTTAGAACCTTTCTCCTGGGTTCTGATTCTCTGTTGTCCTGTTTCTTGGCTCTCTTAGTTTTATTGAAAGCCCATTTAGGATATCCACAAACAGAGAGGGCTTTCGAATTGTAAACAGTTAATTCAAAACTGTAAACAAATAGGTGTGGTAGTCTCAGAGTAATTTCAACGTAGTTAGCTCCTCCCTTCAGGCAGATATAAGGCAGTGTCCACCAGCGTCCGACCAGAACTGAAGAAGGAGCTTGGATGAGCTGCGAAACGTATTCGACCAAGTAAACTTTTGTCCACTTGACAAATTGAATTTCTCCTTTTGCCATGGATTCTACCTGGATGAATGAGGGATTCTACACACATGTTAATTAATTAATTTTTCCCATTTTTGACAATGTGTATTGTTCCCTACTCAAATGTATGCTTATGTAAATGAAGGCCTACATAAAATCCAGGATCGGTGTAGCAGCATGGCATGGTGTGCATGCTATAGCTAAATAAAAAAAGAAAATGCTAGCTTAAATACGAGCAAGCTAATGCTGCTTGCTTATAGAGGAAATGTTATGGTTAATGGAGGAAAGTAAAATTGTCCTAATTGTTGTTTACCATGTGTGCTCACGTAGCAATAGGTGATCAACTGCATGCTTTTTGGGTGGAAAGTAGGGAGTCATCCAGAGAGTGAAAGATGAAAATATAAGTTACCCTGTTTTCCACCTGAGAAGACTGATCTTGTAACATCTCCAGCCTACAATACAAGGGCTAAACACACATCCATGAAAAATGTAAGATACCAATTTGGATGAAATGTGATTAGACCTGTTTAGACCCAGTGTTAGTGCCAATAAATATTTTCAGTGATGGGCAGATGAAGCTTCATGAAGCACTGAAGCCTTTCATCCAATTGGTTCACTCCAGTGCAAAGCTTCTTGAAGCTTCATTTGCTCTAGTAGGACATTTACTGGATGCAAAAATATCAGTTGGCATGAATTTGAAGTGTGTGGCATTTTGCAGTAAGCCTGTGAATAAAACTGTCAGTAAAATAAAGAAGTATGCAAAACATGTATATTGTATTGATGGCAGTATACTGTGTATATATATATATATACTGGCAGTATGGAAAATGATTATTTGGAAATAATGAAAATGGAAATGATCATTTACAGTGAGGTGAGGGTGGTTGGGGTATGGACAATGATTGTGCTTTTGTAACGTTGAGGTATGGCCAGTGATTATGGTGTAGGGGACACACCATTGGTTTTTATTTAACAGTTTCTCCACTGTGGCAGGTCTTAGGTGATTTCTTTTTTTTTTGACAATATTTCTCCTGCTTTGGAAAACACTCGCTCACAGGGCACAAATGAGGCAGGCGTACACAAGAATGTGTACGCCTGCCTCATCTGCTAACTTATATAAATGGGGATAGACATATTTCTGTCTCTCCCAGTATTGAAGGGGGTCCTCCAGCCTTCCAATATTTGGTTCCATCATGTAGCATTGGACCTCAATATTTGCATCTACTATCACGTTTTGTGTTTGTGTCTGCCTGACACTGTCACCCAGGCAATGCCACAGGTTGTTACTTAAGAAATTTTTTTTGTGAATTTTAACAGTTCATATAAATGCAACTCAAATGGAATAACAATAGTACCTTGGGAAACAGCCTCAACAGTTTGTGACGTTGATGGCTGTGGTGGTGGTGGTGGTGGTGAGGAAGAAGAGGAGGTGGTGGTGTCCCTCATTATGGAAGCACATTTGACTTTCAGTCTTTTTTCTGCTTCACCTGCTCTTGCAGGGCTGAGAAACCAGATTTTTCTGAACCTTGGGTCCAGTAGTGTCGCAAGGCACATAAAGCTCATGGTTTGGATCCTATCCAGCTTCTCTCTGAAGAGCATCCTCAGCTTCTCAGCCAGAGAAGACCCAGTGGATGGTGGTTTATCCATTTCTTCAGTGAGGCAATGATCCATCATAGCAAGCAAAGGTTTGACCTTTGAGCCAGACACTCTTTTTTCCTGAGAGAGCTCGGCGGTTGCATTATTAAATGGTCCTAGGACAGACACTTGGATATTATGCCATATTCCTCTGATGAAATAGATGAGATGTCTGTTGTGCGACTTGCCAAAGCAGCACCCACTGGCTCTCTTTGCTCAAACAGTCTTTGTAGAATTTTGTAAGTGCTGTTCCAGTGGGTTTCCACTTCCTAGATATGTTTGAGTTGAGGCTTCCTGCACCACTGCAAGCATCTCCTTACAAAATACAATTAAAAAAGCATTAATTAAATTGTCAAGGTAGCAGCAAAGAAACTGGAATTAAGCCACAGAACTTACCTTTGCAGTGGTACTGCTCCTGAAATATCCCACTATCTCACTGGACTTGGCTCGGATGCCAGAGAGCTCAGGCCCAGGTCAAGGGCCTTCTTCACCACTAAGTTAAGGGTGTGAGCTACACATATGGCATGTTTGAGCTGTAGCTCCCTTGCACAAGCCCCCATATTGGCAGCCACATCTGTTACAAGGCATGTAACTTTGTCAGTAATGGCCCATTCCCTCATATGAATGAGCCTTTCACTTGTGCAATATTTTCAGCAGTGTGCACCTTGGGAAAATGTTGCACTCCCAAAACAACTGTTTTTAATGTGCTGGAGTCATAAACAAAATGGCAGGTGACAGCGAGATAGGTCTCTGTGTTGATAGAGGTCCACATATTAGACTTAGGCCCAATCCCAATTCTCCCCCTTAGCCCTCTGTCTTTGTCTTAGCCCTATCCCTTAGCCCTACCCCTCTGTCTTTAAACAGAGGGGTAAGGCAAAGGGGTGTGTTTTAAACCCTTAGAAATGGGACACCCCTTTGCAGTCGCAACAATATGACATTATTTTTAAAGTTTTGAAGTATTGTGCTCCTTTTGAATTTGTTTTAAATGAACTTTGCAAAAAGTCAAATGTTTTTTTTAATTTTTTTAATTTGTTAAAATTACTATACTCTATACAACATATGTAAATCAAATTTTAATCAACTGTAACACAAAATTAAAATGCTGCAGAGGTGGATGGAGTTGTAGAGGATGCCTGGTACACACAAAAAAGAAAACAAAATTAATACATAGTCATAAACATATATAGTTGTTCTGGTACCTACAAATATTATAGAATGTAATATACCTTATATTTTATTTTCAAATTCTCCCACTTTTTTGAAGCTTGTTGGGCTGACACAACTCCAACAAGTCCAGCCTCCTACAAGAAATTTCTAAACAAAATACAAATGTGATTAATAACATGTCGTTTTTAATATAAATAGGGGATAATTTACAAGGCGAAACGAAACAATAATATTTTAGGCCATGCATGTTCGTAATACTTTACACATTCTACCGTAACATGTGTATAGTTCTAAAAGCGCATGAGACGAGTTACGAGGCGAAATACAGCGATATATTTTACACATTCTAGTCTAACATATATGCGTATATAGTTCTTTAAGGCCATGCATGTTCGTAATACTTTACACATTCTACTGTAACGTGTATAGTTCTAAAAGCGCATGAGACGAGTTATGAGGCGAAATGAAAACATATACAGATACAGCGATATATTTTACACATTCTAGTCTCACATATATGCGTATATAGTTCTTTTAGGCCATGCATGTTCGTAATACTTTACACATTCTACCGTAACAAGCGTATAGTTCTAACCGGGCATGTTACGATAAGCCATATATGTCAGAAAGCGTAAATGCAGGTGCCATGAGTATACCTGCAACTTTTCAAAAGTTACTACAGTTTTATACAACTTTTTATGAGGTTCTTGAGTGCAAATACTCACATTTGTCCAATTTCTTCCCGATTGCTCGACACTTCCCGATTTCCGTGTTGCTTTTTGCTCCGACTTGCGTTAAGCCACGCCTATCCCCTTTGCGCAAAGGGTGCATCTGAAAACGCTCTGTTCAGAGGGGTAGAACAGCCCTTCCCCTTAGCCCTCGCACTTATACAAAAGAGTATTGGGATACCCCTCTGTCTCTCATGAACGCGCACAACAGAGGGGTAGGGCTAAGACAGAGGGCTAAGGGGGGGGAATTGAGACGCAGCCTTAGACTTAGACAAACTTTATTGATCCACAAGGGAAATTATTTGGATACAGTAGCTCACACATCCAATATAATATAATAAGAGAGTAACAAAAATAGATGGTATAGCAAAAAGAGTAAGAGACAGGTGTCAAATGAGACATAATTATAAAATGTATATGTACAAGTCAAAAAAAATAGAAATATAAGTAATAAAGTAATAAACTATATAGTCACAGCTATATACAAGAGACAAGAACGACAGTGCAAATACTATGCTGATTGACAGGGCATGAGGTAATCCGTTACTTGAGATTAACTTGTAGTACAGTTGTAGGGAGTATTATCTGTTACATAAGGGTGAGTTGTTGTACAACTGAATGGCGTATGGTATGAATGTAGTCCTGAATCTCTCACTGTTTGAGCGGAGCTGAAGGAGCCTGTTGGAGAATGAGCTCCTCTGTCCCTCTATAGTCTGGTGCAGTGGGTGAGCAGGAGTGTCCATGATGGAGAGCAGTTTGTCCAGTGACCTCCTATATCTGATGTCAGACCCACAGCTGCTGCCTTCTCAATGCTGGCCTTGCCTTTTTCCTTCATCTCCTGGTACCTGGCCTCCACCATGGCTTTCAGGGCCTAAAGGAAAGAAAAAGCATTTAGTTTAAAAGTACAAGGTGGCTCTGAAGCAGTGTGTAGTGTGGCTGTCCTGTGACTGATGGACTCAGGTTTGAGCCTCAGTCGTGCCTGTCCACATTGTTAATAGTTTTATTCAGTAAAAGCACCATTTTCAATGCTTTTATTACCTTCTTAGTGGGGAGAACATAGCTAGGATTTAACAATTTAACAAATCTTTTTAAATCCTTTGTCCTCCACAATACTAAATGGCTGGGTGTCCTCAATCACCATGCTAACCAGGTCTTCATCTATTTGAGATTTTTCTCCTGAGGAAAGAAAATAAAAACAAAGCACAAATATAAATATCACATACATTAACTTATTACAGTTGTACAATATTGTTATATCATTTAGTCACATTACTGCATGCTATATTATCATGGTATTTTTGATGGCTCATCTGGTCTTGGTCCACATTCGGTGTTGTCCTTATTCTCATGCAGAGCTCTGTAGTCCCTAAGCATGGATAAGGTGTTGTTGTTATACCCCAGCTCCCTGGCACATAGCAAACACTTCACCTTGTACAAAAGTAAAGACAGTTGAAGATAAATTGCATTGCACAATTAATATTAATTATGAAAAAAATCTTCTGTAGAAATATTACTGTACATACCTTGTTGGGAGAAATTAGATCAAAATGTTCCCACACTGGGGACATCCTCCTCTCCTGGACTCTCTCTCCTCACTCTCCTAAATCTCCAAACTCTCTCCAAATTATATTATTTTAACTCTAACTCTATCTCTAACTCAGTCCAAACTGTCTCCAAACTGTCTCCAAACTCTCAATGACCACAGCTCTTCATCAAACACCCACATTTTGAATGGAGCCCGAGGGGTTTATATCGCTGTCAAAACTCGCGGCAAAATCCGAACCACTTCCTGAATCAGTCACGTGGTACAGCCGGGCAGTGAGACTTTGGACGTCATCATTTTTAGATCCTCCCCTAAATGAAGCAAGCCTCGATATGTGCACCCCCCCCCACTCGGCACACGCTTCGAAGCCTCAATACGGAACGTCACATCACTACATATTTTAATTAGTTAGCTTAGTGTTAGCCATCTAACATCGCAAACTGTGAAATACCAGGGCTGTTTTGGAGACCTACAACCACTCAACTATTATAACTAATTTCAACTAAATTAAACTAATTTCAACTAAATTCAACTACTATAATTAATTTAAACTCTGTTGATGTAACTGTGTGAAGAAAGGGTTAGTCTAAACAACAGCACCATGGATGGCAACACTAGCAAAAAAAGACAATGGGCCAAATAGTGACATTTTCATATTTTATTGAACTTGTATACTGCACAGTAAACGGTGGTTCTCAGTTGTATGCAATAGTTAGGTTTGTTAGGAACACTTTTCGAAATTGTTTTGTAGTTGTGCAGTAAAACATGAAAGACCGATAGCCGAACATCCACATTTTAGAACAAATAGGAAAACTGGCAAGAGAAATTCAATCTGTCAACTGCGCAAAGCCCCCTTTTGGATCTTCTCTGTTCACCGCGCATGTGCAGCCGACGAGGCGGTGACGTCGTCTGGGGGATCCGCCAATGAGCGGGACGGATTTTCGGCCAATGAGTTGAATGAGTTGTCGATGACGTTCCCCAATGAGTTGAACGGATTTGTCGATGACGTTTTCGGCGAAGGACGTACCGGGGAAAGGACAGCTCGGACAGTAACTAATGAACAGTATAATCGGGCGATCGAAGAAATATTTAAAGGAACTGTATCGCGTATTATGTGTATGTTTTACGCGTAGTGCTGTTTTATTACATGTATCTCTCTCTCTTTATGTATGTATGTATGAAACTTTAATTAGATTAAAGGTACTCGCTGAAGCGAAAAAACTGATTGTCATGTACTATTCTGGATAATAAATGTTTATACATACAGGCATTGAATTACTGAATATAGATTGATGATGAGAAAGTATAATGCGTTTGTTAAAAGTTAAATTTATTTGTCACATACATTATTATAGCACTGTATAATTGCAGTAAAGACATCAAATCAAACATACCAATAAAATATCTGTCAATTACAAACTGTCAATTACAGCAGACAGAACGTGCGCATCACAGAACATGTAAGTCATCACATTTCTTATCAGTCATCAATCACAGCAGACAGTGAAATGTGTGTAAAAATTATGACATAGATCTTTTCAATGTCATAAAGCACAGCGGACAGTAGAATGTGTGTAAAAATCATCATTGCATCACATGTCTTGTCAATGTCAGTGAAAATTGTGACTCGCTACAGATATCCAGGCGAGTGTGGACCGGTGTTGGTGGTAAGCCTCCACACCACGTCAAGGTCCCGGTCCCGGTGGAGGGGAACTATTTGCACACACGAACTACACAGAAAAAAACTACACCATCTGCCCCCAGAGCAGGAGGGTGTAAGCAGTTCTGGGAGCTCAACCCGGGTTCTTCTCCTGCTTCTCTCTCTGCCAGTCGTTTCTCCTGGAGCACATGTAGGTCCGGTCTCCTTCCGCCGAGGCTGGCCGCACTGGGTGCACCTGGGGGCTTCCCTGGTCGGTGTCGGGGGGGGGGGGCTGTGCGGCAGCGGGCGGACTGCGTGCAGGCAGGGCTGCTGACGGGAGGGGACGCTGTCTCGATGGCAATGTCGGAGAGAGAGCAAGGAGGGGGGGAGGGACGGGGAGCTGCCTCACCCTCTGCTGGGGCAGTGAGAGGTCCGGGAGAGGCTCTGTGGCCCGGGGCAAAGGTCCTGCTGCAGCTGCTGGAGGTGCGGCCAGGATAAAATACAGCGGCGGTGGCGGTGATTTAGGCAGAAGGGGTTGCTTTCCTGGTGCCGCCTGGCCAGTGCGCACCACCGCTGGTGCTGCCGCTGGTGGACCCACTCTGTGCACCAGCACTGGTGCCGGCGGTGGTGGTGGTGGTGGTGCCGGTGCTTGGTGTGCACCTGCTGCAGCGCCTGGTCCCGCTGCCAACAGAAGCCTCTCCTTCTCCCGCAGGGTTGCCGTGTACCTAAAAAAACACAAAACATAATTCAAGGACAGGCTTTAGTTTAGAATCCAACTGTGGTGATGTAGTTGAAACTGACTGTAGAGCTGTGTCTACCAACATCAAACCTACCACTGCGTCCTCTGGTTGATTTCGGCCAGCTGGATTGGCGCCCGAGCCATCAGCCTCTGGCTGCCCAGCACAAGGTTGCGGATATGGTGGTAGTACTTCAGAATGTAATCCCACCTACCCCTCCTTACCCCCCGATGAGTGTAAGTGGAGGCGGAGTAGGTGAGACACAGTTCCGTGCACACCACTTCCATAATCCGGCTTGCGCTGGGGTTCTCCATCTACAAAGACATAAAACGACACACAAATGCAACATTAAGATGTGCTAAACAAGTATGCATGCATAAATGCATACACACAGAGGTTTATGAAGGAAAATCAGGTGCAACACACACAAAAACAGCACACATGCTTAATAAATATACCCCAAAGTACACAAGAGTACAGAGAGTACACAAGAGTACACACAGTGGACAAGAGTATAAAAAGGGTAAAGTACCAGTAAAATCATAATGCTGCACTAAACCAGAACTACATCAGGACTAAACCAGTACTAACACAGGACTAAAGGGGGTGGTACTTGGACTCTGAGGTTGTACTAGTTGTAGTAGTACTAGTACTAGCAGTAGCAGTAGCAGTATTTGTAGTTGTAGTAGTAGTAGTAGTAGTAGTACTAGTTGTAATAGAAGTAATAGTTGTAGTTTCTATAGTGTTAGTAGTTGTTATAGTAGTTGTAGTACTGGAGCACTCCGCAGTTTTAACAGTGGGTGTCATTAGAAACATTTTTTTACAGTTTAAAAAGAGTAACATTTTGCTGTATGTGTGTATGTCTGTGTGTGTCAGTGTGTGTCTGTGTATACGTTTGTGTCTGTGTGCGGTTAGCACGAAGTAGCAACACTCGCTAGCGCTGTTGTCAGCGCACTAAAACAAGTTTATCACGGCGTGACAAAATAAGTCAAGATGCTAAACCAACAGTAGTGAGTGGGATACATCTTACCTGATCGATAAAAGTAGCTTAGCATCCGGAAAATCAGTTTTAATCTGCCGAGATTCGCGAACCAAGACCAAGACTGGATAGGGACTGTTCCTGCAGGAGACACGCGCAGTAGAGCACGAGGTACGTCATCGACAAATTCGCTCACCGTTGGTAGTCTGTCGATGTCGTCACCGACAACTCGCGGTCTCATTGGAAGTTGTCGATGACGACTTCGACAAATGCCGTGCTACGATAGGTCGGCATACAGAGACTAAGGCGCTGCATATAGCGCAAAAGGTTTTTTGATTGAATATGTTTCGCAGCTCATCTAAGCTGCTTCTTCAGTTCTGGTCAGATTGTTGGTGGACACTGCCTTATATCTGCCTGAAGGGAGGAGCTAACTACACTGAAACTAACACACCTACTTGTTACTTGTAACTTGTACTTGTTTGTTAGCTAGGTCTGTTGTACTGCACTGAGTGGGGACTGTGCCAAAGTCATATTAGCATAATCATATTCAGACCCCTGATGGGTGCTTTCACACCTCTGAGCCTACAGGCTATTACTATTATTTTCTTAGACGTAGCTAACAAACAGAAACTGTAAACAAATAGGTGTGATAGTTTCAGAGTAGTTTCATTGTAGTTAGCTCCTCCCTTCAGGCAGATATAAGACAGTGTCCACCAGCACTCTGACCAGAACTGAAGAAGCAGCTTGGATGAACTGCAAAACATATTAAATCAAAAAAACTTTTGTGCAGTTGACAAATTAAATTCCTCCTTTGCCATTCATTTACAAACAAATAGGAAAACAGCAATGTTTAGAAAAGCTAGAAAACTGCTATGAACATAAATTTAATAACTGTAATAAGTCACCCACCCATCACCCACATTGACGCTTGTTTTGAAAGACCATTTCCTGTCCACGTTCTTGTCGTTTCATGTGCGGAGGAGAAGGAGGAAGAGGGTCCTTCATCATCTTGAGGCAGTTTTTGACAACGTTAGGAAAGTATGGTGTCTTTTCTTGAAGATGACACTTGAGGTGCTACCTGTTTTTTGCAGAAGGCGACGATGGATATTCTGTCACCAACTTTTGGGGTGTACTTTGCCAGGTCATGGTCAGTCATTAATGGAATGACAGTTTCATCAATATGAAAAAAATACATAAATAAATAAAAAAGAATTAAAAACAATGTATTAAGTTGTATAATCAAGCATAGAAATGAACACATCAAAGCTTGACATTTGTAGCACCCTGGACATATTTGCTATAAAAAAAGACACCCCCCAGTAACATTTAATTTGGTCATTTTTTGACTAAATTTTGGTTCATTATGTGTGGCACTTATTCACATTTAATTATGCTTCAGTTTAATTATGCACCAGTAACTAAAGCATTTAATTATGCTTCAGTTACTGGTGTAAAATACAGAAGATAACTGTGTAATTATTAAAGTATTAGTCTGCATAGTCATATACCAGAAGCAGCGCAGTTCAGTGTAAGCTGTTGTTTACTATCAGTTGAGAGGAGCCATTACTTTACTGTCTTTACAGAAATTAAGTCGCACTGTTATGTACAAGTTCTGGCCTCTGTCTTCAGTGTGTTACACATTGTATCATGGTAATAGCATAACCATGTATAAACGTATGCATTAAATATATACTCAGGACAATAAATGTTTTTATCAGGTCCTGACACAATGTGCCATAGTTTTTCCAGGAGTAAGGTGCTTAATGCTGTGGACACAGTGTACTGCTCAATTATAAATTTTATATCCAATAATATTAAAGAGCAAAATAAAAACATGAATTCTGACGTTTTAGGTCTCGACCAATGGTTGTTGTTTAAAATCATATTAGCCAACGGATTATGTGTCAATGAGCTCCATTCTTTAAAGTTGATTGTATGCAGGATTTGTGTGGCTCTGGATTAAATAAATCGCGGGGTTTCTTTTCAAACTGTTGTGACTCACTTTATTTTTGGTGCATTATTGTCCAGCATAGCGCTAGATTTAAGAAATGTTTATTACGTGGTCGTTAGCATATTACTTAATTTCTGTGCTAATCGCTACGTCAGTGAGCTATGCTAAAACACTTCTACATGTAGTAATGTTTTCTATCGAGGCTCTGGTGTTACTCACGTGTAGCTGAGTGGTTGTAGGTCTCCAAAACAGCCCTGGTATTTCATAGTTTGCGATGTTTGATGGCTAAAACTAAGCTAACTCAATAAAAACGCATTGCCGCTAACACTGGGTCTATACAGGTCTAATCACATTTCATCCAAATTGCTATCTTACATTTTTCATGGATTTTTTTTTTTTTTAAACTTGCAGTCAAAACTCCTCAAGGTAATTTGGGCCAATTCACTTGGAAGCCTGAGGGCCAAGAAAAATTTGTCTGAGAGCTGCATTTGGGCCACAGGCCATAGTTGGGGCATGCCTGCGCTATAGCATCCACACCATGCCATGCATCTACACTGATCCTGGATTTTATGTAGGCCTTCATTTACAGTGGGATGCGAAAATTTGGTCACCCCTGGTAAAAATTTGTATTAATGTGCATAAAGAAGCCAAGGAAGGATGGAAAAGTCTCAAAAGGCATCAAATTACAGATGAGACATTCTTATAATATGTCAGAAAAAGTTAGATTTTATTTCCATCATTTACATTTTCAAAATAACAGAAAACAAAATAATGGCGTCTGCAAAAGTTTGGGCACCCTGCAGAGTTTATAGCATGCACCGCCTCCTTTGGAAAGCTGAGACCTGACAGTGTCATGGATTGTTCACAATCATTGTCTGGAAAGACCAGGTGATGTCAGTCTCAAAGGTGTTAAATGCCCACACTCATCTGACCTTGCTCCAACAATCAGCAACATGGGTTCTTCTAAGCTAGAACACTGAAACTGAAAATAGTTGACGCTCACAAAGCAGGAGAAGGCTTTAAGAAGATAACAAAGCGTTTTCAGATGCCAATATCCTCTGTTCGGAATGTAATTAAGAAATGGCAGTCATCAGGAACAGTGGAAGTTAAAGCAAGATCTGTAAGACCAAGAAAATATCAGACAGAACAGCTCACAGGATTGTGAGAAAAGCAAGTCAAAACCCATATTTGACTGCACAATCCCTCCAGAAAGATCTGACAGACACTGGAGTTGTGGTACACTGTTCCACTATAAAGAGATAATTGTACAGGTATGGTCTTCATGGAAGAGTCATCAGAAGAAAACCTCTTCTATGTCCGCACCACAAAAATCAGCATTTGAAGTTTGCAAATGAACATATAGACAAGCCTGATGCATTTTGGAAACAAGTTCTGTGGACCGATGAGGTTAAAATAGAGCTTTTTGGCCGGAATGAGCAAAGGTACGTTTGGAGAAGAAAGGGCACAGAATTTAATGAAAAGAACCTCTGTCCAAGTGTTAAGCATGGGGTGGATCAATCATGCTTTTGGGTTGTATTCATCATCAGATACAACTTCTGTCACTACAGACAATTATCGTTGGCGCATGCTTGTATTGCAGCCAGTGGCACAGGGAACATTTCACAAGTAGAAGGAAAAATGGATTCAGTGAAATTTCAGCAAATTTTGGACGCTAACTTGATGCCATCTGTGAAAAAGATGAAGTTCAAGAGAGGATGGCTTCTACAAATGGATAATGATCCTAAACACACCTCAAAATCCACGATGGATTACATCAAGAGGCATAAACTGAAGGTTTTGACATGGCCTTCACAATCTCCTGACCTCAACATAATTGAAAATCTATGGATAGACTTTAAAAGAGCAGTGCGTGACAGACAGCCCAGAAATCTCAAAGAACTGGAAGACTTTTGTAAGAAAGAATGAGTGAAGATACCTCAAACAAGAATTGAAAGACTCTTGGCTGGCTACAAAAAGCATTTACAAGCTGTGGTACTTGCCAAAGGGGGCAGTACAACTCTGCAGGGTGCCCAAACTTTTGCAGACGCCATTATTTTGTTTTCTGTTATTTTGAAAGTGTAAATGATGGAAATAAAATCTAACTTTTTCTGACATATTATAAGAATGTCTCATCTGTAATTTGATGCCTTTTGGAGATTTTTCCACCCTTCCTTGGCTTCTTTATGCACATTAATACAAATTTTTACCAGGGGTGCCCAAATTTTCGCATCCCACTGTACTTAAGCATACATTTGAGTAGGGAACAATACATGTTGTTAAAAATGGGGGAAAAAAAACATACAAATTAACATATATTTTACCTTTATTTGTGTCTGTGGAAGTCCGAGGTCCAGCCATGCAGGATGTGCTTGCCAAATCAACCTAATACCACGTCCTGTTTTGTTTAATTGGTGACAATTTCTTAATTCATGGGTACTAATTGGTTAAAGAGCGGGAACGAATTAGCTAAAGCATGGGAACGAATTACATACTGTGGGAACGAAATAGTCATTCAAGGCCATGATTTAGTATCTTTTCCCACGCGTCATCAGGCAGGCTCCATAGCTTAGTTAGAAGAGTTAGAATAGAGACTGGAGAATAGTGCTTTGGTGTATAGTTAGAGCCCTGTCATTTCTGCTGTTTGGTGCTGTGTGTCTGTATAAATGTTAGTAGATGTTTCTGTGTATACAAGTTTGGCGTGTGCCTTTCTTTTATCATGTTTCTACCATTATTGGCTTAATTGATGTGTGCATTCCTCATGCTCCGATCGACAGGCCTATGTAGCATCGGCCAATAGACAGCCCATAGCCCATTGTTTGTTTGTTTTTTTTTTACTATATTTGAAATTTCCCCACTGTGGGACGAATAAAGGATTATCTTATATGGGAACTGTGGGTGTTAGTATTACATGGGCATTCGTATTATTTGTTGGGAATAAGTGTTGTGGTGTTCACTGGTGATTATAAAGGGCTGCTCTGTGTCCTGGTCTGTGTTGAATGCAGTACACTGTTGGAGAGGCAGCGTGGCTCGAGTTGCATCACCTCCATCACCTTTTAAAGGTGCAGTACCATGGATAGAGTGGACTATACTGGTTATCATGGCACCACGATTTAGGTCAGTTATTATGTTTATCACTGCCTTTTACTTTAAGTTTATCTGTTATTTATATGTACTATTATTGTGGAATTCTATAGTTTGATATATAGTTTATTAGATATATTATATATAGAAAAATACATTTCTAAGCATTTTGTTTCTTATAGAATCACACTACCACTCTCCTGCCATTCCTGTGGATTGTTTAATAAATGTCATCGCTACAGACATCTGGCTGATTCTTGTGAGGGCACCCTGCAGCGGGTCAATACAGACAGCACCCCCTAGTGTATTTTACATCGAATGTTCATAAAAGTATAAAGTATTAATAGGACACAATTGTAAATAACCCTTATTACAACGTACATTTTAAGTAACATTTTTGTTAGATTGGAGTAAATCTTTTTTTTTTTTTTTTTTTTTTTTCATCTGACGGAGTTGACAATAACTGAATGATACTGGGAAATATGACATTTTTTAGAAATGTTTTTATTCAGAAACAGTTCCTTTGCATTTCTGTACAGCTCAGACCTCACTCTACAAAGATATTTAACTCTCACAAATGTTTTGTCCCGACTCTCAAAAACCACCACATATGTAATGTAGCAAATAAAAAAATAAACTCAGATAACTGAAAACTCTTTGCTTTGAACCTGGCTTCGCAGTTTTGGCATTTCTTGACTCTAAAATGGCACAGCTATGAAATGAAAAAAACATTTCAGGAGACTTCATCAAGGGTTTGCAGTGCTGTCCACAAAGCAAAAGGTAGATCCTTTGAAAATTTGAATATAAAATATAAAGAGAAGAAAAAATGTGTGTTGAGAGAGAGAGAGTGAGAGAGCGAAGCTCCATCATGGATATGCTCCAACTCGGTGCTTCTCACTGTAATTAGATGGCGTGCGCAGCAGAGGGCGCTGCCCTCATGCTCCACTCCCAGCAGACTGACACTGTCCTGCCTAACTATGAATTTAACTTACTTAACTTTTTTTTTTTTTTTTTTTTTTTTTTTACAGATTTTTACTGCTTTTACAGATTCATTATTTAATATGTCCTGATATGCCCGATTAAGTTTTGTCCTAGTCCTGGTTTAGCCCTGGTTTAGTCCTGGTTTAATTCTCTGAGTTTCTAGAGGAAATGCAGACATGTGCTGTGCTGCTTCATCAGCACATCTCACTGTGCTGTAAACTGTCCCGCAGAATGAGACTGAACCCTCATCCCGCTCTTTCTCTCTCATCCTCTTTCTCCTCTCCTTTCCATCTCTTTCCTCTCACTCTCTTTTCTTCTCTTTGTCTCCTCCACTCCTCTCCCTTTCTGTCCTCTCACTCTCTCCTCGTCTTCCTCTCTCATCTCCCTCTCAAATCCTCCTCCTCTCTCTCATTTCACTCGCTTCTCCTCTCCCTCTTCCTCACCTCCCCCTATCCCTCTCTCCATCTCTCTTCTTTCGATCTGGCGCTAAGCCCCACCCATCCTTTCCTCTGGCTTACTGCAGAAGCAGGTGCACTTCCCTGGCAGCTTCACTCTCTCTGCTTTCGAGATCCTCTCCAGTGAGTCCAGACCATCTCCAGTGAGTCCAGACCTTCATCTCTTGATGTTCTGCAGACCTAGAACTTGCACAGTCAGACTGAGACATGGGCAGCACTTCTGAGCTGAGCAGCTGATCAGGTAAAACCATAAACCAGGACTAAACCAAGACGAAACTAGGACTAAACCAGCACTCAACTAGGTTTATAGCAAATAACTGATGTTTACAGATGCTGTTCTATTTGTAGAGGCTCTGTGGCAAAACTGACATTGAAGTAACACAGTGCAGCGTGTTCTACATTATAATTTTGTATAATGTAGAAGGTCCTACATTATACAAAATTGACTCTTTTAAGTCACGTTGTGTTTTGTTTGAGTAACCCTTTATTATTTGTCTCAAAATTCTCTGTTCCACCTTGTGATGTCATGAAAATGTAGTTTTCAAGTTAACAGCTACCTTTTAAATTTAGTTCAGTAGAGATTGGCAATTCCAAGACTGAAATGATTATGATTATTCTAGTGCGGATGTATGGAGTTTAAAAACACAGTGGAGCATTTCCTGCATTACCAAATGACATCACATGCTGGAACATGAGTGTTTTCTGTTTGAGAGAAGAACTAACGTTAAATATGCAGGGTTTGTGTGTTGAACTCCAGCTATATCTTAAATGATTACATTATAACAGAAAATAGTGTAATATGGGCCCAATGACATAAAATAGCAAATAAATGTCAATTGTTGTTATTGTTTATGATATGAATATGAAAGTAAGTCATAAGTGTGTAAAAAGCTGCATATATTTATGCCACACAAATCAGAAAAATGTTTAGAATTGGGTTTTTAAGAGGTTTGACTCATTTATTTAATTAGGTATAAAAATGAGTTCTAGAGTTTGTGAATTACATAAATGTTACTGAAATACTGTGTAAAAATCTAATTTGTGTTAAAGTGTAAGGGGAGGGGCTATTCTCAGGTTGCAGCGCAGGGACTATTTTTAGCTGGAGCACAGCCGTGTGTCGTTTGAAATAAAAGAATAGATGTGCTTCTCTGATGCACAGGCCTGCAGCCACAACACCAGTGTACAACTAAAACTACAGTACTGGCCTTATATCTGTGTAATTCCTCATTCATGTGCTCTTATGCTTGTTCTGATACAGCTCAAGATCATTCTAAAGCTATTCAGAAAATTACTTTTTTTTTTTAGTATCGATGCTTGTGAAAAATGAGTGTCTAGTTTTGATACTAGTTTTGGTGTAGATTAGTATATGACTTTTAACTAGATATATCAGGTAAAAATGAAAGTGCCACTTATGTTATATACGTTGTTTTGGGTGAATATAGCATTTCAAAACAATAAAAGGCAACATGAAGATATAAATATATAATGTCTTACCCCTTAGAAGTTAAAAAAAAAAAAAAAAAAAAAAAACTCTTTAAAATGGGAACTTTGAACAGAATCCTATTATTAAAATCCCTAATCGTTCAGCCCTATTGGTGTGGAGCATTCTAGGCAAACCAATGACATCTCCATGGTGTCAGGCCAGAAAAGGTATGTAATGTACCTTTAAATAATGCAAACATTCAAAAATAAATGATCATTTTATATGATAAGTTTAAGTAAGTTAACTCACATCTGTTAGCAATGCCTGTCCACCTCACTTCCTCATGGTTGGCTCTTATCATTAACGCCTTCTAAGAAGTCAGAGCTGCTAATATGCTAACTTCCTGCTAATGCTCTGTCCTCTGTTGCCATGACAACAGAAGATGCACACTCTGTTACTGGTGTGCAGTGAAGTCATTTATCAACGAGAGGTCAGGAATGCTTTGATCTGCAATGTTCTGTTTGATTATAAGAAGATAGATAGGTGGACAAGTGGAGACAGGCCTCAGAGGGACCAGTGGACAAGGGGATAATGGAGATATGGAGGAAGAGAGATTGGCTGTACAGCAACATAAAATTTTTGTCACCTGTCACTCAGTGGGATGAGGAAGCACTTTTACTCAATTAAGAGTACTGTTATACTGTGCTGTACAGGGGTAGACGGGGTGACGAAGAGAAGAGGGGCTGGAGGACAAACAGGTAGACAGGGTGATGAAGAGAAGAGGGCCTGGAGGACAATTGGACAGAAAGACATGGCAGACAGGACTGAAGAGTCCATAGGCTCTTATCTGTTGAAGGTCAGGGCAGAGGATGCAGATAGTGCAGGGACTGTCATGCCGGCTCAAGCCTTGCCTCTCCTTGTCTGTGGAGTGACCTGTCGCCATGGAAACCCTTTTAGCTTCTCTGTTGTTTTCAATGTGCGCCTTATCTCAGTGGCAGGGCCACAAAAGAGGACCTGCACATGTGGACAAGAGGTCAGGGACACAAGGGACAAGTGGACAGGGACAAGACACGCATACAAGGAAGCGCACCGGATATAATGGACAGTTGGAGCTGTAGTAGGGTAAAAGGGGGACAAAGAAATAAGTGACTGACTGGACTTTGGTTGGGTCTAAACGTAGGGAACCAACCTGTACTGCATGGGCAGGGGGTGATGATGGGGCAGGGGCAATCGGGGATGATGGGGAAATGGACTCCACCACTCCTAACCTCAGCTTCATCATAACACTGTCCTCACTGTGTCTGCACCTGTCTCTTACAGATGTCAGGTGACCTCCTGGCCCTCCCTCCAGTGACCACACCCACTGGGAGCACACCTGTGAACAGCTCGGAGGGGGCAGGGCCTGAGCATGGATGGGCGGTGCCTGAGTTCACAGTGGCAGCGCAGTGTCGTGTGGTGGCTACACTGGTGCTGTGTCTGTTTGCTACTCTCAGTAACATGTGTGTGCTGGTGAGCGTGTGGCGCACACGTGGTTTGGCCTCTCACCTCCGTCCCCTGCTGCTCAGCCTGGCCGGGGCTCACCTGATGGGGGCGCTGTTGGTCATGCCCATGGACGCAGCGTGGAACATGACAGTGCAGTGGAGAGGGGGTGCTGTTCTATGCAAACTGCTGTGTTTCCTGAAGCTGCTGTGCATGCACGCGTCCGCACATGTGGTCATTGTCATTAGCCTGGACCGGCAGCACGCTATTCTGCGCCCTCTGCACGCGCTCAGTGCACACCAGCGGAACCGTCGCATGCTCACTGCCGCCTGGGCACTCAGCGTGGTGCTGGCCACACCACAGGTAATTATGATGTATATACGTCTAACCGTGGGAATCAGTGTAGGCCTGGATGTGTTGTGTGTGAGTGTATAGAGGCGAGGGGAGGAGTCACATCACCCTTAAAAGGCAGTGAAGGAGTCACCTCGCCCTTATAAGTCAATGGAGTAGTGCAGTGAGGTTGCCACAGGGGGTATTTTGTGTTTGTTTTGGAACAGAACATCCTTTCAGACAGCAGTGTGCTGTGATTTGAGGCGCTGTAAAAAGCCGTGCACACGTCACTGTCATTGTCATATGAGATATGCAGCAGGATGAATAAAACATGTGAATGTGAGCAGGATTGAAGAAGGGAGGGAAGGACGCAGGAGAGAAGGCACAGAGAGGAGAGCGCATGAAAAGGTGTAGCTCCAGCACTTTGTTTCCATAGCAACACAGAGCACACCATCTCTAGGTGTGTTTGATCTGAGGAGGGGCTTCTCTGTTACTGCAGATGGCTTTATGATCTCAGGTGGAGGGCAAGGCTCTTTACGGCTTTATGGGAAAAGTCCAAACAGAAAATCCACTACTGCTGATGAGATTAATACCATGTTTAAGGTGTATGACGTAACCTTTACACAATTGCCTGGAATGTTCCACAGTATAACATTAAACTCATCCATCTCCATGGAGACAAGCAGATGACGCCATTAGATTATGTTACAGGTCAGGTCTGTGGACAGGCAAGCCCACTCAGAATCTCTGTGGAACATTTTTGCCACCTCTTTTTAATTATAAAATTCACCTTAGTTCATTTGATAGTTGCTGTTTTACACCAGTAACTGAGATATTCAATTCAATTCAATTCAATTTATTTTTGTATAGCCCAAAATCACAACAAGAGATATCTCGGCGGACTTCACAAAATTGTTGATTAATAAAGCAGAAGAAACATTCATAAAACAAAAATACAGTATGTTCAACAACAAGCAGGCAAATGGATGATTGTCCCAGCATCTCCTGTCCTTAGACCCTCCTTCTCGGCAAGGAAAAACTCCAAAAAACCCAATGGGAAAACGGAGAAACCTCGAGGAGAACCACAGTGAAGGAGAGATCCTACTCCTAAGGACGGACAGGCAGATGAAACTACTAATCTAGCAGGACGAGGACAGTTAATCCAGGATAGGGAAGGAGAGGAGGGGTCCAGGTCCTCGACACTAGGGGGCAGCAGCGGTCCAAACTGGAACAGCAGCATCTGAAACAGTTACACTCCCCAAAAGGGGAGTGGGACAAGGGACAACATGTGAATAGCAAAGAACAGACTACGAATGAACTAGTAATTGAATATTCTTAACAGTAGGAGGAGAAAAAGTAGGAGAAACCAGAGGACAGTGGTCAAGTTGCCATACTTTCCCCAGTAATTTATCTCCTAGAGCAGCTTAACTAGACCTATGGGTTTAGTTTCTGTTCCTAACTGACCTGACCATAAGCTAATTCAAAGAGGAACGTTTTGAGCCTAATCTTAAATGTAGAGACTGTGTCAGCTTCTTTGACATGAGCAGGGAGATGATTCCACAACAGGGGTGCTTGGTACCTAAAAGCTCTACCTCCTAAAGTACTTTTAGCGACTCCAGGAACCACCAATAGTGCAGCATTTTGAGAGCGGAGTGAACGGTTAGGATGATAAGGTACAATTTCATCTTTAATGTAGGAAGGGGCCATGTCATTTACAGCTTTATAGGTTAGAAGAAGAATTTTAAATTTTACTCTAAACTCAACCGGAAGCCAATGAAGATTTTTTAATACTGGAGTAATGTGCTCTCGTTTTTTAGTACCTGTTAGTATTCTTGCTGCTGCATTTTGAACCAATTGAAGGCTTTTTATAGAGCTTTTAGGGCAAGCTGCAAGCAGGGAGTTACAGTAGTCTAACCTCGAAGTGACAAAAGCATGGACAAGTTTTTCAGCATCATTTTTTGGCAGTACATTTCTAATTTTGGCTATATTGCGTAAATGAAAATAAGCCGTTTTACAGACATGGCTTATGTGTGCTTTAAATGAGAGCTCTTGATCAAATAGGACTCCAAGATTTCTTACAGTGGAGCTGGAGGCTACACTGACATTGCCCAATGTGATTATCTGCTCAGTTAGAGAGTCAAACTTTACATCGAGCCCAGCTGCAGGCCGGGACAAAACCACAATAGAGTCTCGTAGGTGTTTAGGGCCTAATAGAATGACTTTAGTTTTTTCAGGGTTAAGAAGTAAATAATTAAAGGTCATCCATGTTTTTATGTCCCTCACACAGTCACTAAGCCTTTCAATTTGATTAGTCTGATCAGGTTTCATTGATAGGTACAGTTGGGTGTCATCTGCATAACAGTGGAAATCGATACCGTGCTTTCGGATGATATTACCTAACGGTAGCATATAAAGGGTAAACAGAACTGGACCCAGAACTGAACCCTGTGGCACACCGTAGGCTACTTTAGAGCACTGTGAGGAGCTCTGGTTTACATTTACAAACTGGTACCTATCGGATAAATAGGATTTAAACCAGTTGAGGGCAGTTCCTCTGATGCCCACATCACATTCTAACCTCTGCAGTAGAATGTTGTGGTCGATTGTGTCAAAAGCTGCGCTGAGGTCCAACAGAACCAGTATTGAGACCTGACCATTGTCAGCAGCCAATAATAAATCATTTGTTACTTTAACCAGGGCTGTCTCAGTGCTATGATGAGTTCTGAATCCAGATTGAAATTTTTCAAATAAATTATTTTCCTGTAGATGACGACAAAGCTGTTTAATTACAATTCTCTCCAGAATTTTAGAAATAAACGGAAGATTTGAAATAGGTCTGTAATTGGCTAAGAGGTCAGGATCAAGATTAGGCTTTTTTAGGAGCGGTTTAATTACTGCATATTTAAAAGACTGAGGCACGTAACCACTTTCCAGTGAAGTATTTATTATATTAAGAATAGGATCAATAATTAGAGGGAGAATTTCTTTGAAAAGTCTACTTGGGATTGGGTCTAACATACAAGTTGAGGATTTAGAGGACATAAAGGCAGAAGTTAATTCTGCATGATTTAGAATGGCAAATTTCTCAAAAACTGGACCAAGTGAGGATAATTCAGATCCCACCAAAACTGAACATGAGTTTAATTGAGACCCTACTCTTACAGCTTGAACTTGCTCAGAATTAAAAGTAGGGGCAATTTCATTTATTTTATCTCTTATAGTAATGATCTTATTATTAAAAAAAATCCTCAGAACTGAGGGTAATTGGGATAGAAGGTTCTACTGCACTGTGGCAGTTTGTCAGCCTGGCTACAGTGCTGAATAAGAACCTAGGATTATTTTTGTTTACTTCAATTAGATTGGAATAGTAACTGGTTTGGGCCGCACGCAACGCCTGCTTATAGGACAAAAGGCAGGTTTTCCATGCTTTTAAAGACTGCACTGAGTGTGCTTTACGGTAACTTTTCTCAATTCTCCTAACCTTTTGTTTGTGTGCACGCAATTTTTCATTATACCATGGAGCAGATGGCCTTGGCCTGACAACTTTCTGTTTTAGTGGGGCAACTGCATCAAGGGCAGTTTTCAAAGAATCCATGGTCTTATCAACAAATTGGTCACTTTTGATGGGATCTAAACCATCCCCAGCTGGGTCACATGACATGTCATTAAATATTGGCCCAATTATTTCTATGAAATTAGTAACAGCTTTTTCAGAAATTGTTCTTTTAGTTATTATTTTATTGTGGTGAACAGAGAGATCTTTAAGAATAAACTGAAAGATGTATGTAAAATCCCTCAGTCGTCCAGGTAGAATCCATGGCAAAAAAGGAGAAAATTTAATTTGTCAACTGGACATAGTTTATTTGGTTGAATACGTTTCGCAGCTCATCCAAGCTGCTTCCTCAGTTCTGGTCAGATGCTGGCGGACACTGCTTTATATCTGCCTGAAGGGAGGAGCTTAATTACAATGAAAATTACTCTGAGACAACACATATTTAAATACAGTTTCAGTTGGTCAGGTGATACAATATGGAGTTGTTAACAGTTTCTGTTAGTCATGTGAGTCTATTCAATATGGAGTGGGAGTGGGGGAGTAGTTAGCATATCCATTCAGGGCCATGATGGGTGTTTTCACACCTCTGGACCTGACCTGGCTAGTCCCATTGTTTTCCCAGTTTGTTTTGATTTAGGTTTGAGGATAGAGTTATAGATGGGAGACAAATGATGTCTGAGACCCCCATTTCTGTTCAAGGAAGGATTCTCTTTCTTGACAAAAATAGCTTCTTTAACTCCCCTCTCAAACCAGTTCTTTTCTCTGGCCAAGATCTGGACCTCGCTGTCCTCAAAGGAGTGGCCTGTGGCTTTTAGGTGGAGATGTACGGCAGATTGCGGCCCACCCTGGTTTTCCCGTCTGTGTTGATACATCCTTTTGTGAAGTGGCTGTTTTGTTTCTCCAATGTAGCGCTCACTGCAGTCTTCACTACACTGAATGGAGTAGACCACATTGCTTTGTTTGTGGCTCGGAGTTTTGTCCTTAGGATGGACCAGTTTTTGTCTTAAAGTGTTTGTGGGTTTGAAATAGACTGGGATTTCATGTTGTCTGAAGATCCTCTGTAGTTTTTCGGAAACGCCAGCCAGGTAAGGAATAGTTACACCCCTTCTCCTGGGCTCTGGTTCTCTGTTGTCCTGTTTCTTTGTTCTCTTCGTTTTATTGAAAGCCCATTTAGGATATCCACAAACGGAGAGGGCTTTCTCCACGTGTTGTTCTTCTTTCTCCTTTCCCTCTGCGCTTGTAGGAACCACTTGGGCCCTGTGATGTAATGTCCGAATGACTCCCAGTTTGTGCTGAAGTGGGTGGTGTGAATCAAAAAGCAGATATTGGTCGGTGTGTGTGGGCTTCCTGAAGACCTCTACCTGGAGTCGCCGGTCTTCTCTTATCGTTACTGCACAATCTAAGAAGGCCAATGTGTTGTCCTTGGCATCTTCACGTGTGAATTTGATGTTCGGATCTACAGAATTGATGTGTGCAGTAAAAGGTTCCAAATCTTGAATTTTGATTTTTGAGAAATTATCATCAACATAACGATACCAGTGTGTGGGTGGAGTGCCTGGATATGAGGCCAGGGCACTCTGTTCAAATTGTTCCATGTATAAGTTTGCAATGATAGGGGAGACCGGTGAGCCCATTGCACAGCCGTGGATTTGCTTGTAAAAGTTTCCTCTGAACTGGAAATAGGTGGTACTTAAACAAATTTCCAGCAGTTGGCAGATTTGGTCGGGTGAAAGTTTGGTTCTCTCTTCTAACTTGGTATCCTCCAGTAGTCTCCTCCTTGCTGCCTCCACCGCTACCGATGTAGGGATACAAGTGAAAAGAGAGGTCACATCAAAGGAAACCATTGTCTCATCCAGGTCAAACTGGAGATGCTTGATTTTGTTCACAAATTCGGCTGTGTTCTCAATGTGGTGCTCCGTGTTACCCACCAGCGGAACCAAGATGGTTTTTAGGTGTTTGGCCACATTGTACGTGATGGAGTCTGTGCTGCTGGAGAAAGCCCTCTCCGTTTGTGGATATCCTAAATGGGCTTTCAATAAAACGAAGAGAACAAAGAAACAGGACAACAGAGAACCAGAGCCCAGGAGAAGGGGTGTAACTATTCCTTACCTGGCTGGCGTTTCCGAAAAACTACAGAGGATCTTCAGACAACATGAAATCCCAGTCTATTTCAAACCCACAAACACTTTAAGACAAAAACTGGTCCATCCTAAGGACAAAACTCCGAGCCACAAACAAAGCAATGTGGTCTACTCCATTCAGTGTAGTGAAGACTGCAGTGAGCTCTACATTGGAGAAACAAAACAGCCACTTCACAAAAGGATGTATCAACACAGACGGGAAAACCAGGGTGGGCCGCAATCTGCCGTACATCTCCACCTAAAAGCCACAGGCCACTCCTTTGAGGACAGCGAGGTCCAGATCTTGGCCAGAGAAAAGAACTGGTTTGAGAAGGGAGTTAAAGAAGCTATTTTTGTCAAGAAAGAGAATCCTTCCTTGAACAGAAATGGGGGTCTCAGACATCATTTGTCTCCCATCTATAACTCTATCCTCAAACCTAAATCAAAACAAACTGGGAAAACAATGGGACTAGCCAGGTCAGGTCCAGAGGTGTGAAAACACCCATCATGGCCCTGAATGGATATGCTAACTACTCCCCCACTCCCACTCCATATTGAATAGACTCACATGACTAACAGAAACTGTTAACAACTCCATATTGTATCACCTGACCAACTGAAACTGTATTTAAATATGTGTTGTCTCAGAGTAATTTTCATTGTAATTAAGCTCCTCCCTTCAGGCAGATATAAAGCAGTGTCCGCCAGCATCTGACCAGAACTGAGGAAGCAGCTTGGATGAGCTGCGAAACGTATTCAACCAAATAAACTATGTCCAGTTGACAAATTAAATTTTCTCCTTTTTTGCCAATAAACTGAAAGGTAATCAAAAAATGATCAGATAATATAGGATTTTGTGGGAGGACTTTTAGATCACTGATCTCTATGCCATATGTTAGAACAAGATCCAATGTGTGCTTATGACTGTGTGTGGGCTGATTTACACTTTGAGTAAAACCGATGTCATTCAAAAGAGCGCCAAAGGCTTTGTTTAGACAATCATCTTTCAGATCGGTTTTTATGTTAAAATCTCCAAGTATTATAATTTTGTCCCAGTCTACAACCAAACCCGACACAAAATCCAAGAACTCTGTTAAAAACTCTGAATAAGGACCAGGAGGTCGGTAAATTATTATAAATAAAACACCTTTTTGGTTTTTCCAATTATGGCAGGTTATTGATAGACAGAGGCTTTCAAACGAGCCAAACGCTTTATTAGTTTTAGGACAAAGCAACAAGCCAGAATGAGAAATGGCTGCAACACCACCACCTCGACCAGTGCTCCTGGCACTCAGAAAATTGACATGACTTGGAGGTGTGGACTCATTTAATCTCACAAAATCACCAGGTTGAAGCCAAATTTCAGTCAGGGCCAAAATATCAATGTTATGGTCCTGAATTAATTCATTGACTAAAAAGGATTTAGAAGAAATCGACCTTATGTTTAGCAGTCCACACTTTACACACTTATTTAGAGGTTGACTAGTATCACGAGTTGGTATTTGTATTAAGTTTTTTGGTTTTTTAATTTTATTTTTATTTTTTCGGGGGACAGACACAGTCTCTATCTGACTAGGTTCTGAATACTTGATTTGTGACAGAGCGGGCGAGAGCCTAGCGTCAGTAACAGAGGAGCAGGATTTTCCACTAACTCTCCTCTGCGCCCGGGACTCACTTTTTCCCTGTCATTTTAGGCGACTAAGACTATCGGTCAAATTTCTGACTAAAAGAGATGTGCCCGCCGAAGTCGGATGGACACCATCCCTGCGTATGAGCCACAGACCAAATATTTGCATTATGACAGTTAAAGGTCCCATTTTACACATTTTTCTGGTCTATGTTCCAATGTTGTTTCCTTATCACAAACCTGATTTTTTATTATTTTAGCCCTGGAATTGCCAATCTCTACTGAACTAAAGGTAAAAGGTTCATTTGAAAAACTACTGCTTCATGATATTACAAGGTGGAACAGAGCATTCTGAGCTTTTTCACCTGCCATCTACCTATATTTGAAGATGGATTATATAGTTATGAGTTGTGAACCCAACCAATGTGGTACTGTGTCATGTATGAATCGTCCAAACCACTTTAGTGCTTCCTCTAATGGCCCCTGGAAGAGTGGCGCAGTCCCCAGTGAGAGGACCAGGTCCTGGGTCCGACCCCGCCGCATTCCTTCTGGGGCCCCGCAGAGCATTAGCATTAGCATTAGCGCAGTGCACAGCATGAAGACATTCCTATCTGATTAAACACGCACCTGCAGCACTGGGACACAGCTTTGTGGCTTTAAAACGCCTTCTGGTGGCCATGACAAGAACCTGACAGGACTCACCAAAAAACAATGCATTAAAAAAGAGGCTGGTGTAAAAAAAATTATTTAAAGATGCACTGTGGGTTTTCTGCTGTAATCTTCTCTCTCCTCCACTCTTTTCTATTCCTCTCCTCCCCTGATCTCCTTCTCTCTCATCCCCTCTTCTTTCTTCCTCTCTGCCCCTCTCCTCCCTTTTCCTTCCTAACCCCCCGTCCTCCTCTCTACTCTCCCCTCCTCCTCTCTCCTCCTGTTATCCCCCCATTTCCCCTTCCCTCTTCCCCTGTCCCTCTGTAGCTGTTTCTCTTCAGGCTGAGTAAAGCGATGGATGTGGACTTTACACAGTGTGCCACTCACGGCAGCTTTTCACACCGCTGGCAAGAGACGCTCTACAACATGTTTCACTTCAGCACGCTCTACGTCTGCCCCCTGGTGGTTATGGTGTGGTGCTACAGCTGCATTCTTCTGCACATCCAGCGCCAGGCCACAGTCCACAAAGGTACAGCAAATTTTTATTTTATCATTATTATTATTATTATTATTATTATTATTATTATTTTATTATTTTTTCAAAAAACAACAACAGCTAGGTTGTTATTCAGGCATCAGTTGTTTTGGGAACAATCAACAATTGCAATGTGTTTTATGACTGTTTTTTGTGTTTTTTTTTGTACTATATTTTACTCTGTGGATTAGGATTTACACTGTAAATTGCAAGGATCTGAACAAGTTTACACAAGGGATCAGATGCTTGCACTCAGATCAATGGCACGCACTGGCACTGTGCAGTGCACTTACCATGGATGTAGAGCGGGTGCTAAGGTGAAAGCTAAAGGTCAAGAGGAGCACTGCTAATGTGGACCTTAACGGCTTTACCACTGTCAGAGACACAAAGGTGACTGAGAAGTGCAAAGGTGGAGGATTTGTACTTTTAGTAAACAACAGATGGTGCAGTCGTGGACATGTCAGTGTAAAGATAGCTTCCTGGATCACAATGATGTCAAAGAAAATACCAAGAAAAGGGCATTTAGAGACAATGACCAGGTGAAGCTGAAGCAGGTACAGCAGGAACTGAAGGTCAGTCTAAGAGAGGCTTAAGAATCCTACAGTAGGAAGCTGGGGCAGAAGTTGGACCAAAATAACATCAGGGAGGTGTGGGATGGTATGAAGACTATTACTGACTAAAGAGGAGGAGTGTTGCAGAGGGAGGTGTGGATCAGCCGAACCAATTAAACCACTTCTTCAGTAGATTTGATTGTGCTGTCACTTCCTCCCCTAGCACCACCATTTCAATGTCATCCCACAACAACACCGCTCAGTCTTTCGATCTTGTATCCTCACATGACTGCCCCACAGAGAGCATCTCAGCAAATCAAGTGACTGGTCATCTTAGAAGAATCTGTGCCAGTAAAGCAGCAGGGCCAGATGGAAAACCTCCAAGACTCCTGAAGGCTTGTGCTGCTGAGCTGGGGGAGCCTCTGCAGTACATATTTAATATGAGTTTGTGTCTGGGGATGGTCCCTACCCCAAAAAGTCAAGGAGCCAGTCGCCTTAACATTACATGTGATGAAGGCAATGGAGCAACTGATGCTCCATCACCAGCTCAGATCTCAGATCAGCCACGCCCTCCACCCTCTGCACCTTTCCTGGAGAATGTGGGAGTGGGAAAGTGCTCTACCTGTTCCATAAGTCCTTCTCTCATCTTAACAAAGGCAGTTGTGCTGTGAGGATGGTCTTTTTTCACTTCTCCAAAACATTTAACATCATCCAACCTCTGCTACTCAAAAATAAACTGATCAGTATGGAGTGGATTCTTCTCATCTTAGCTGGATTAATTCAATTCAATTCAATTCAATTTATTTTTGTATAGCCCAAAATCACAACAAGAGTTATCTCGGCGGACTTCACAAAATTGTTGATTAATAAAGCAGAAGAAACATTCATAAAACAAAAATACAGAATGTTCAACAACAAGCAGGCAAATGGATGATTGTCCCAGCATCTCCTGTCCTTAGACCCTCCTTCTCGGCAAGGAAAAACTCCAAAAAACCCAATGGGAAAACGAAGAAACCTCGAGGAGAACCACAGTGAAGGAGAGATCCACTCCTAAGGACGGACAGGCAGATGAAACTACTAATCTAGCAGGACGAGGACAGTTAATCCAGGATAGGGAAGGAGAGGAGGGGTCCAGGTCCTCGACACTAGGGGGCAGCAGCGGTCCAAACTGGAACAGCAGCATCTGAAACAGTTACACTCCCCAAAAGGGGAGTGGGACAAGGGACAACATGTGAATAGCAAAGAACAGACTATGAATGAACTAGTAATTGAATATTCTTAACAGTAGGAGGAGAAAAAGTAGGAGAAACCAGAGGACAGTGCTCAAGTTGCCATACTTTCCCCAGTAATATATCTCCTAGAGCAGCTTAACTAGGCCTATGGGTTTAATTTCTGTTCCTAACTGACCTGACCATAAGCTGATTCAAAGAGGAACGTTTTGAGCCTAATCTTAAATGTAGAGACTGTGTCAGCTTCTTTGACATGAGCAGGGAGCTGATTCCACAACAAGGGTGCTTGGTACCTAAAAGCTCTACCTCCTAAAGTACTTTTAGCGACTCTAGGAACCACCAATAGTGCAGCATTTTGAGAGCGGAGTGAACGGTTAGGATGATAAGGTACAATTTCATCTTTAATGTAGGAAGGGGCCATGTCATTTACAGCTTTATAGGTTAGAAGAAGAATTTTAAATTTTACTCTAAACTCAACCGGAAGCCAATGAAGATTTTTTAATACTGGAGTAATGTGCTCTCGTTTTTTAGTACCTGTTAGTACTCTTGCTGCTGCATTTTGAACCAATTGAAGGCTTTTTATAGAGCTTTTAGGGCAAGCTGCAAGCAGGGAGTTACAGTAGTCTAACCTCGAAGTGACAAAAGCATGGACAAGTTTTTCAGCATCATTTTTTGGCAGTACATTTCTAATTTTGGCTATATTGCGTAAATGAAAATAAGCCGTTTTACAGACATGGCTTATGTGTGCTTTAAATGAGAGCTCTTGATCAAATAGGACTCCAAGATTTCTTACAGTGGAGCTGGAGGCTACACTGACATTGTCCAATGTGATTATCTGCTCAGTTAGAAAGTCAAACTTTACATCGAGCCCGGCTGCAGGCCGGGACAAAACCACAATAGAGTCTCGTAAGTGTTTAGGGCCTAATAGAATGACTTCAGTTTTTTCAGGGTTAAGAAGTAAATAATTAAAGGTCATCCATGTTTTTATGTCCCTCACACAGTCGCTAAGCCTTTCAATTTGATTAGTCTGATCAGGTTTCATTGATAGGTACAGCTGGGTGTCATCTGCATAACAGTGGAAATCGATACCATGCTTTCGGATGATATTACCTAACGGTAGCATATAAAGGGTAAACAGAACTGGACCCAGAACTGAACCCTGTGGCACACCGTAGGCTACTTTAGAGCACTGTGAGGAGCTCTGGTTAACATTTACAAACTGGTACCTATCAGATAAATAGGATTTAAACCAGCTGAGGGCAGTTCCTCTGATGCCCACATCACATTCCAACCTCTGCAGTAGAATGTTATGGTCGATTGTGTCAAAAGCTGCGCTGAGGTCCAACAGAACCAGTATTGAGACCTGACCATTGTCAGCAGCCAATAATAAATCATTTGTTACTTTAACCAGGGCTGTCTCAGTGCTATGATGAGTTCTGAATCCAGATTGAAATTTTTCAAATAAATTATTTTCCTGCAGATGACGACAAAGCTGTTTAATTACAATTCTCTCCAGAATTTTAGAAATAAACGGAAGATTTGAAATAGGTCTGTAATTGGCTAAGAGGTCAGGATCAAGATTAGGCTTTTTTAGGAGCGGCTTAATTACTGCATATTTAAAAGACTGAGGCACGTAACCACTTTCCAGTGAAGTATTTATTATATTAAGAATAGGATCAATAATTAGAGGGAGAATTTCTTTGAAAAGTCTACTTGGGATTGGGTCTAACATACAAGTTGAGGATTTAGAGGACATAAAGGCAGAAGTTAATTCTGCATGATTTAGAATGGCAAATTTCTCAAAAACTGGACCAAGTGAGGATAATTCAGATCCCACCAAAACTGAACATGAGTTTAATTGAGACCCTACTCTTACAGCTTGAACTTGCTCAGAATTAAAAGTAGGGGCAATTTCATTTATTTTATCTCTTATAGTAATGATCTTATTATTAAAAAATGTCAGGAAATCCTCAGAACTGAGGGTAATTGGGATTGAAGGTTCTACTGCGCTGTGGCAGTTAGTCAGCCTGGCTACAGTGCTGAATAAGAACCTAGGATTATTTTTGTTTACTTCAATTAGATTGGAATAGTAACTGGTTTGGGCCGCACGCAACGCCTGCTTATAGGACAAAAGGCAGGTTTTCCATGCTTTTAAAGACTGCACTGAGTGTGCTTTACGGTAACTTTTCTCAATTCTCCTAACCTTTTGTTTGTGTGCACGCAATTTTTCATTATACCATGGAGCAGATCGCCTTGGCCTGACAACTTTCTGTTTTAGTGGAGCAACTGCATCAAGGGCAGTTTTCAAGGAGTCCATGGTCTTATCAACAAATTGGTCACTTTTGATGGGATCTAAACCATCCCCAGCTGGGTCACATGACATATCATTAAATATTGGCCCAATTATTTCTATGAAATTAGTAACAGCTTTTTCAGAAATTGTTCTTTTAGTTATTATTTTATTGTGGTGAACAGAGAAATCTTTAAGAATAAACTGAAAGGTAATCAAAAAATGATCAGATAATATAGGATTTTGTGGGAGGACTTTTAGATCACTGATCTCTATGCCATATGTTAGAACAAGATCCAATGTGTGCTTATGACTGTGTGTGGGCTGATTTACACTTTGAGTAAAACCGATGTCATTCAAAAGAGCGCCAAAGGCTTTGTTTAGACAATCATCTTTCAGATCGGTTTTTATATTAAAATCTCCAAGTATTATAATTTTGTCCCAGTCTACAACCAAACCCGACACAAAATCCGAGAACTCTGTTAAAAACTCTGAATAAGGACCAGGAGGTCGGTAAATTATTATAAATAAAACACCTTTTTGGTTTTTCCAATTATGGCAGGTTATTGATAGACAGAGGCTTTCAAACGAGCCAAACGCTTTATTAGTTTTAGGACAAAGCAACAAGCCAGAATGAGAAATGGCTGCAACACCACCACCTCGACCAGTGCTCCTGGCACTCAGAAAGTTGACATGACTTGGAGATGTGGACTCATTTAATCTCACAAAATCACCAGGTTGAAGCCAAATTTCAGTCAGGGCCAAAATATCAATGTTATGGTCCTGAATTAATTCATTGACTAAAAAGGATTTAGAAGAAATTGACCTTATGTTTAGCAGTCCACACTTTACACACTTATTTAGAGGTTGACTAGTATCACGAATTGGTATTTGTATTAAGTTTTTTGGTCTTTTAATTTTATTTTTATTTTTATTATTTTTATTTTTTCGGGGGACAGACACAGTCTCTATCTGACTAGGTTCTGAATACTTGATTTGTGACAGAGCGGGAGAGAGCCTAGCGTCAGTAACAGAGGAGCAGGATTTTCCACTAACTCTCCTCTGCGCCCGGGACTCACTTTTTCCCTGTCACTTTAGGCGACTAAGACTATCGGTCAAATTTCTGACTAAAAGAGATGTGCCCGCCGAAGTCGGATGGACACCATCCCTGCGTATGAGCCCGGGCTTCCCCTCGAACGCACTCCAATTGTCGACAAAAACTACATTGTTTTGGGGGCACCAACTAGAAAGCCAGCAGTTAAATGCTGACTGTCGGCTGTACAGTTCAGCATTGACACGACAGGGTAGAGGGCCAGAAAATATTACAGTCTCCGACATCGACTTTGCCAATTCACACACAGCCTGTACCTGCAATTTGAGAACTTCTGATTGTCTCCGCCGGGCGTCATTACCGCCTGCGTGAATCACGACTCGACGGTACCTCTGCCTACTCTTTCTAAGAAGCCTAAGGTTTCCATCGATGTCACCCATTCTGGCCCCCGGATAACACCTAACTGATGCCGCTGGCAGCTCCACGTCTCTAACTATAGAGCTTCCAATCACTAGAGTCTCACGAGTCCAAGTAGCGGGTGTGTCGCCGCTGAGAGGGGCAAACCTATTTGTGACGGGGAGCTCCTGGTGCACTACTGGGTGGCGTGTAGCGCTATGCTTCTTCCGAACTGTCACAAATCGATCCTGGTCTTCTCCCAGCTGCGGGGAGGTCACTGGGGAGCTAGGCTGGCTAATGCTAGCAGCCCTAGCTCTGACGCGGTCCGCGCTCCCTGACGTTACAATCTGACTATAGCTGGGTCTAAAGGCCTCCAATGAGCGGATCCGCGTTTCTAACTCAGTAACCCTTGCCTCCAAAGCTACCACTACACTACACTTCACGCAACTAAGCCTATCGTCAGTGAAAGAGCAAGGGTTCTCACTCCACATATGACAGCTTGAGCAGGACAGCGCAGTAGCGGTGCTAGAAGGCCCAGCCATGATGCTAACAAGTTAGGCTAACAAGCTAGGCTAACTCAGGCTGGAACGAGAGTATAGGTGCTTTGAATCCACAAACTATTGAGACTAGATGTACTACGAATGGATTAAAGACCAATCGACTAGAGCTGGTATGGTGAAGAGCAAATTAATTTGGGATAAGTTCGTGGATTGAGACAAAAAGTAGAGACAAAAGGTAGAGAGAGTCTAACACACAGCACGTAACACAGCACGTAAGCCGAAAACAACTCACCGGATGTGACGTCAAAAGTTTTCTTTTTTTCAGATGACCTCACTGAGAGCCCTCAGTATTTTCAACTGGGGGAAAGCATCTCTGAGTCATCTGCAACACCGGAGGTCCAGAGGAGGCTGTATGTCACTAGTTCTGTTTACCCTGTACATGTCACACTTTAGATACAATTCAGAGCTGTGTCACATGCAGAAGTACTCTGATGGCACAGCCATTGTGGGGTGTATCAGGAATGGTGATGAAGAGGAGTACAGGCAGCTTTTTGAGGACTTTGTGATGTAGTGCAGAGCTAATCACCTTCAACTGAACACTGCAAAGACCAAAGAGATGGTGGTGGACTTTAGGAGGAACAGGCCACAGCTGCAACCTGCGAGCTTGACTCACTCACTGTCCATCCTGGATAACCCCCAGCACCACTTGCACAGCACCATCACCGGACAGGAAAGCACCTTTGGGGACAGCCTTTTGTCCCTGTCCTGCTCCACGGACACACTCTGGAAGTCATTTTATTTGTTCCACACACCATGCAACTTTATAACACTTCACTATAATTTAATTGATGTTATTGTTATTAGGTTGTTATTATTATGTATGTATGTATGTCTTGTGCTACCTGAAATTAATTTCCTTCAAGACAATGAAGTATTTCTAATCTAATGTAAATGTCTCCATACGTGTTCTACAATGTGATGATGCCATCATTTCAGATGGAGCGCAGGGGAAGATTGATTCTTTGCAGTGACCTCATGCTGGAGGTGTTCTGCATGTATTTCTATCACAGAATGTTCATCAGTTATCATGATGACACAATGCACACATTAGTAAACACTGCCAAAAAAAAGTTTTAACATTATCTGAAAACAGAAAATTGATTTAAACAACACATACTTCCTATTTTGTTTGTTAAGCGTCTTTGAGTGTCCAAAAAAGCGCTATACAAGTTTGATGTATTATTATTATTACATTTTCAGGAGTCTGTGATCAGTCCCAGCGTCCATGATCCTGTTTAGGGATCATGGACCTTAAGAAGGTGAGAGTGAATCCACAAACCTTTTTAAAAAAAGAGACGGTATTTGGCAAAATCAACTTTTTTTTAGCTTTCTACCATGCCTAAAGTGCTTTGTTATGTCATCCATGCATTGAGCAATCTCTTCCGGGCCCTAATCGAACGTTGAATTTAGAACCCTCTTTATGGTTTATGGTAATGTGAGCCTGTAGGGCAATTTTTCATAAATATACAAAAGCATGATATAAAACAATACACTTCACAAACCTGATGTGATATCAAGGAGTTTCATTAGCGGGATGCATGCTAAATGTGTTGTCACTCTGAAGGGGGAGTGAATTAGTGCGGAGAGCAAAGTGAGGGAAGATTCAAAGCGTAAAATGTGAAAACTAAACATTTTAATGTTGTTGTCACAATAAAAGGTAACACGGTGATCTAAATATGTACAATCAGGTGTTTGGGTTTGAATAAACTTTCTGAGGATATTGTGAATCTATAATTTCACTTTAGTTTCTTTATACTGACAGAGAAGAATTTTGGGCCAGTTTTTGTTTCTTGTGGATAGGACCAGTAATTACAGAGATCCATCCATCCATTTTCTTCCTCTTATCTGGGGCCAGGTCGCAGGGGCAGCAGTCTAAACAGGGACTCCCAGACTTCCTTCACCCCAGACACTTCCCCCAGCTTTTTTGGGGGGACCCCAAGGCGTTCACAGGCCAGCCGAGAGACATAGTCCCTCCAGCGTGTCCTGGGTCTTCCCTGGGCCCTCCTCCCGGTGGGACATGCCCGGAACACCTCCCAAGGGAGGCGACCAGGAGGCATCTGGAACAAATGCCCGAGCCACCTTAGCTGGCTCCTCTCGACATGGAGGAGCAGCAGCTCTACTCCGAGCTCCTCACCCTATCTCTAAGGGAGTGCCAGCCACTCTGCAGAGGAAACTCATTTCGGCCGCTTGTATCCGCGATCTTGTCCTTTCGGTCATTACCCAAAGCTCATGACTATAGGTGAGGGTAGGAACATAGAATGACCAGTAAATTCAGAGCTTTGCCTTTTTCGGCTCAGCTCCCATTTTACCACAATGGTCTGATACAGGGACCACATCACTGCAGACACTGCATCGATCTTCCTGTCAATCTCATGCTCCATCCTCCCCTTGTGAACAAGACCCCAAGATACTTGAACTCCTCCACTTAGGGCAGGCCACCTTTTTCCGGTCAAGAATCATGGCCTCGAATTTGGAGGAGCTGATCCTCATACCAGCCGCTTCACACTCAGTGCACGTTGGAGGCCCTGGTCTGATGAAGCCAACATGACAACATCATTTGCAAACACCAGAGATGAGATCCTGTGGTCCCCAAATGGGACCCCCTCCAGCCCTGCTCCGGCCATACAGGGACCGGACAGCCCTTAGCAAAGGGCCACAAGCCCCATATTCCCAGAGTACTCCCCACAGAACACCACGAGGGACACAGTCGAATGCCTTCTCCAGATCCACAAAGCACATGTGGACTGGTTGGGCAAACTCCCTGGTCCAGTGTTCCATGGCCAGAACGAAAACCACACTGCTCCTCCTGAATCCGAGGTTCGACTATCAGTTGGAATCTCCTATCCAGTACCCTGGAATAGACCTTACCAGGGAGGCTGAGGAGTGTGATTCCCCTGTAGTTGGAACACACCCTCCGGTCCCCCTTCTTAAACAGAGGGACCACTACCCTGGTCTGCCAGTCTAGAGGTAATGTCCCCAACCGCCACGCGATGTTGCAGAGACGTGTCAGCCAAGACAGCCCCACAACATACGGAGACTTAAGATACTCAGGACAGATCTCATCCACCCCCAGAGCCTTGCCACCGAGGAGCTTGCTAACCACCTCAGTGACTTCAGCCAGGGTGATGGACGAGTCCGCCTCTGAGTCCCCAGGCTCTGCTTCCTCCTCAGAAGACGTGACGGTGGGACTGAGGAGATCCTCAAAGTATTCCTTCCACTGTCCGACAACATCCCCAGTTGAGGTCAACAGCTCTCCATCCACACTGTAAACAGTGTTGGTGAAGCACTGCTTCCCCCTCCTGAGGCGTCGGACCATCAGCCAGAATTTCTTTGAGGCCATCTGATAGTCCTCCCCCATGGCCTCTTCGAACTCCTCCCAACCCTGAGTTTTTGCCTCTGTGACAGTCAGCACACTTGGCCCGCCAGTACCTGTTAGCTGCCTCAGGAGTCAACAAGGTTCGATAGGACTCCTTCTTCAGCCTGATGGCATCCCTTACTGTCCACCACCGGGTTTGGGGATTGCCGCCGCGACAGGCATCACAGACCTTACAACCACAGCTACGAGTGGCTGCATCGACAATAGAGGCCGAGAACAAAGCCCACTCGGTCTCCGTGTCCCCAGCCTCCCCCACAATCTGGGAGAAGCTCTCCCGGAGGTGTGAGCTGAAGGTCCCCCTGACAGAGGGCTCTGCCAGACATTCCCAACAGACCTTCACTATACACTTGGGCCTGCCAGGTCTTTCCGGCTTCCTCCTCCGCCAGTGGACCCAACTCACAACCAGGTGGTGATCGGTTGACAGCTCTGCCCCCTCTTCACCCGAGTGTCCAAGACACGCGGCCGGAGATCAGATGACACGGCAACAAAGTTGATCATCGACCTATGGCCTAGGGTGTCCTGGGGCCATGTGCACTGATGGACACCCTTGTGCTCGAACATGGTGTTCGTTATGGACAAACCATGACTAGCACAGAAGTTCAATAACAGGAAACCACTTGGGTTCAGATCAGGGAGGCCGTTCCTCCTGATCACCCCTCTCCAGGTGTCACTGTCATTGCCTATGTGGGTGTTGAAGTCCCCCAGTAGAACAACGGATTCTCCGGTCGGTGCACTGTCCAGTACCCCTCCTAGTGACTCCAAGAAGGCCAGGTACTCAGCACTGCTGTTTGGCCCGTAGGCTGACACAACGGTGAGAGACCTGTCCCTGACTCGAAGGAGCGGGGACGCGACCCTCTTGTTCACCAGGGTGAACTCCAACACACAGCGGCTGAGCTGTGGTGCAATGAGCATGCCCACACCTGTCCGCTGCCATTCCCATGGGCAACGCCAGAGAAATGGAGAGTCCAGCCCCCCTCAAGGAGTTGGTTTCCAGAGCCCAAGCTGTGCGTGGAGGTGAGGCCGACTATATCTAGTCGGTAACGCTCAACCTCCCACACGAGCTCGGGCTCCTTCCCCCCCAGCGAGGTGACATTCCATGTCCCCAGAGCTAGTCTCCATGTCCGGAGATCCGGTCGTCAAGGCCCCTGCCTTCAACTGCTGCTCAGATCTCTCTGCACCAGCCCCTTATGAATCCTCCTGCATGTGGTGGGTCCACGGGAAGACAGCCCCACGTCGCTCCTTCAGGCTGTGCCCAGCCGGGCCCTGTGGGAGAAGGCTCAGCCACCAGACGCTCGCCGTTGAGCACCTACCCCAGGCCTGGCTCCAGTGGGGGCCCCAGTAATGCCAATCCAGGTGACGTAACTGGTCTTGCTATACAGTGGCATGAAAAAGTATCTGAACCTTCTGGAATTTCTCACATTTCTGCATAAAATCACCATTAAATATGATCTGATCTTTGTCAAAATGACACAGATGAAAAAACTGTGTCTGCTTTAACTAAAACCACCCAAACATTTATAGGTTTTTATATTTTTAATGAGGATAACATGGAAACAGTGACAGAAGGGGGAGGAATAAGTAACTGAACCTTCTGCCTAAGGAGACTTTGAGAGCAATTAATACCAATTTTTACCATTTTTACCAAACAATTTAAGTCAGGGGTGTGTCCAATCACTGAGCAGTGGCTTAAAGCTGCCCTGCCCACTATAAAACACACACCTGGTAAGAATTGTGTCTTGAGGAGAAGTATTGTCTGATGTGCACCATGGCTCGCTCAAAAGAGCTCCCTGAAGACCTGCCATCAAGAATTGTTGATTTGTATAAACCAACAATTCTTGATGGCAGGTCTTCAGGAATTGTTGATTTGTATAAAGCTGGGAAAGGTTACAAAACCATCTCTAAAAGTCTGGATGTTCATCAATCCACAGTTAGAGAAATTGTCTACAAATGGAGAGAGTTTGGCACTCTTGCTTCTCGCCCAAAAATGACACCAAGAGTTCAGCACAGAATACTCAGAGAGGTAAAAAAAAAAGAACCTTAGAGTCTGCTAAAGACTTACAGAAATCACTGGCACAGTCCAATATCTCTGTGCATACATCGACTATATGTAAAACACTGGCCAAGAATGGTGTTCATGGGAGGACTCCACAGAGGAAGCCACTGCTGTCTAAAAAAAAACATTGCTGCACATTTAATGTTCGCAAAAAGGCACTTGGACACTCCACAGAACTTCTGGCAAAATATTTTGTGGACTGATGAAACTAAAGTTGAATTGTTTGGGAGGAACACACAACATCATGTGTGGAGGAAAAATGGAACAGCTCACCAACATCAACACCTCATCCCCACCGTGAAGCATGGTGGAGGGAGCATTATGGTTTGGGGCTGTTTTGCTGCCTCAGGGCCTGGACAACTTGCAATCATTAATGGAAAAATAAATTCAAAAGTTTATCAGGATGTTTTGCAGGAAAAGCTGAGGCCGTCTGTTAGACAGTTGAAGCTAAAAAGAGGATGGATGCTGCAACAGGACAATGATCCAAAACACAGAAGTAAATCAACTTCAGAATGGTTTCAGAAGAACAAAATACACATTCTGGAGTGGCCAAGTCAAAGTCCTGACTTGAACCCCATTGAGCTGTGGAATGACCTCAAGACAGCGATTTGTGCAACATCCCAGGAATCTGACTGAACTGCAGCAGTTTTGTAAAGAGGAATGGTCCAAGATTGATCCTGATCAATGTGCCAGACTGATCTGCAACTACAGGAAGTGTCTGATTGAAGTTATTGCTGCCAAAGGGGGGCCAACCAGATATTAAATGTTGAAATTATGGTTCAGTTACTTATTTCTCCCCCTTCTGTCATTGTTTGCATGTTATTCTCATTAAAAATATGAAAACCTATAAATGTTTGGGTGGTTTTAGTTAAAGCAGGAACTGTTTTTTCATCAGTGTCATTTTGACAAAGATCAGATCACATTTGATGGTGATTTTATGCAAAATTTGAGAAATTCCAAAAGGTTCAGATACTTTTTCATGCCACTGTATTTCTTATCATTAGGGCTTTTGAACTGCTCTTAGTCTGACCCATCCCCTAGGACCTGTTTGCCTTGGGTGAGCAATGTAAAAAAAAAAAAAAAAAAAAAAAAAAAGTTAGATGTTGTGATTGGGTACTTCATGAGAGGCCACTTACACAAAATTGCCTCTGGTGAGCTTTTGGTCATGTTTTAATGTTGTTACCTCCTCAAAAACAGACCCTGGAGTTGTGTTTTGTTTCATTCACACATGTTGGAGTAACCCTGTATTATTAGTCTGTCTACATCTCCAAAGCTCAAAATGCTCTGTTCCACCTCATGATGTCATGTAGTGGTAGTTTTCAAGCTTCTGTTCAGTAGAGATTGTTTAAACCGCCTCAGTCTCAGTAGCTCTTCTATAACTGGCAAAAGGAGAAATTTTGGCAACTGGACAAAGTTTATTTGGTCAAATACGCCATGGATTCTACCTGGACGACTGACGGATTCTACACACATCTTAAGATCTTCTATAATTGTTTTTTTTTTTTCCTTTGGCTGAACTTGCTTGAATGAATATGTGTGAATGAAATGATCCTTTTAAGAAAAGGGAAACATTCCTGTCACTCCCCACAGAGGCACCATTCACACCATGATGCCAGCAAGATATTGCAGCAAGGTATAACTTGAGGATCGATGGTGAACGTTCTTAATTCAGGAGTTCCTGTAAGAACTCCAGAATGGAGGAGTCCGGACAGCACACTGCGTCCCAGCCATTCCTACAGCACTAAATATTAAAGAGCTTCCATCTATTTGCATAGAGTTGTTGTGTATAGGGTGCTGGAGCATTGGAGATTGTGTGCCCTATCTCCCCACTATATTCTTTGAAATTTGTGCTGGACCCTGCAGTGGCCACACCCAAACCTGAAGCCATTCACCATTCGGGTGAAGAAGTCTCTCTTCTAGCTGTGACAGGACATCTTTCCTGAAAGGCAGGGGTCTTGGAGAGCAGAGCCTGTGCAGGAGTGGACCAAACCTTGGCCGGCCAAAACGGGACCACCAGGAGAAGGCCTCCTGATGAACTCTCAAAACTCTCCACTCCCCAGGCTGTGGACACTGGCAAGACAGAATAATCATTTTCACTGACCTAGTGCCCCCCAAGTGGTTGATGTGATGTACCACAGTGGTGTTGTTGGAGCACACCATCACATGTCTGCCTCGCAGAACCAGAAGGAAAAACAAACAAAGCTAGCCGCAATGCCATCAGAGAGAGTCAGTGGGTGTCAAGTAAAACATGTTAAAATCAGGGTTTAAAATGTTGTTATTATTTTTGTAGTTGTGGTATATGCACTATTTTCTGATCTCTGTTATAATGTAGTTTCCTCATCACAAACATACTGGGAGTTGTGTTTTGTTTCATTCACATTTTTAACTCTGTGTTTTTAAACTCCACACACCTACACTAGAATCATTTTGATGATTTCAGCCTTGGAATTGCTCATTTCTACTGAACTAAAGTTAATAGAAGCTGTTAATTTGAAACTACCACTACATGACATCACAAGGTCGAACAGAGCATTTTGAGCTTTGGAGATGTAGACAAACTAATAATAAAAGGATTACTTAAACATGTGTGAATTAAACAAAATACAACTCCAGGTATGTTTTAGATGTGGTAACACTGTAACATGACTTAAAGCACACAAGCGTACATTTTGCGTAATATAGGACCTTTAAAAAATGAGAGCCGGTTCTAACTCTTCACATTTTTAAAAAGTGGACTTGTTCACAAACGTCACATCACCAGAGTCCAGTGCCTCCACATGAGTGTGAGGGACAGACACAGTTCACGTATTGTCTTCTTTGTTGCAGCTGGAGAGTGGAGCTTGCGTCGCTCAGGCACAGACATGATCCCTAAAGCAAGGATGAAGACAGTGAAGATGAGCGTGGTAATCGTGTTGTCTTTTGTCCTCTGCTGGACCCCATACTACCTGTTGGGCGTGTGGTACTGGTTCCAGCCTGCCGTCCTGGACTACACCCCGGAATATGTTCACCACAGCCTCTTTGTCTTTGGGAACCTCAACTCCTGCCTGGACCCGCTCATCTACGGTTTCTACTCCCCGTCCTTCAGGGCTGGACTGAGGCAGTGCTGCAGGGGCCAGCACCGCGCCGCCGGGCCCAGGAGCCTGAATCAGAGCCCGGTGAACACCAAAGAGGTCCAGAGGGAGGAGCAGGAAATGGACAGTATAAACCCAGAGCATGGGGCTCTGGAGTGAGGGACAACATGAGGCAGATGTTTTTTTCTACTTGCTGTGATGTACCAGTTCAACACTGTTAGCACAAACTTCTCTTACTTTAAAGCTGGGGTACCTGAGTATGGCGGTTTGTTGTTTTATTGGCATTGCCATGTGTTCAATCGATTCTAGCTATTTTAAAGGCTCTGTATTGTACCTGATTTCAAACTCTGAGTATGGAACATAGCCCCTGTCTGAATAGTGCACAGAATTAGGAAGGAATTAGGAAAAGGAGTCTGCATGCTTCCTTTCAGAGCTCCTTTAGTTTAGGAGCCTTAGGAGCTTCCTAACCAGCTGTAAGTAACTATGAGACATCCCACAATCCAGTGTTCATTTTACCTGAAGATTTCTAAACATGACTGATTGCTGCACCAAGAGTTTGTAATGCGTTAAAAGTTTCATTGCCTCAGACATTATACTATACAAATACCTGGATAAACCCAACTTTATATAAGAATGAGAATTAAAGCTTTCTGAATTATCACAGCTTCACGCATTTTACTTGAAAACTGTACAATGACATAAGGGAGGATCTGAGCACATTGTTTACGTTTATAGAAACAAACCTTAAAGCCACATGGCTCATTTGCATAAACTCTTCTGATGGAGCTTGTATGCCTATATAATAAATAATATTTATTGAGACAGGAGCAGAGGCTGCAGCTGATGGTAAAATTGGAAAATATATTTATTCTCTTCAATGCATGGATGCATATGGAGTTGTTGGAGATGGTTCATGTTTACAGATCAGTTTGTGGGGTTTATTGCAGAGCTTTTTTATTCAACAGATGTGTGTAGAATCCCTCAGTCGTCCAGAGAGAATCCATGGCAAAAGGAGAAATTCAATTTGTCAACTGGACAAAAGTTTATTTGGTCGAATACATTTCGCAGCTCATTCAAGCTGCTTCTTCAGTTCTGGTCAGACGCTGGTGGACACTGCCTTATATCTGCGTGAAGGGAGGAGTTAACTACAATGAAATTACTCTGAGACTACCACACCTATTTGTTTATAGTTTCTGTTAGTTAGGTGGGACTATTAAATATGCAGTGGGAGTGGGGTGTGGGGTCTTGTTAGCAGAACAATTCAGGGCCATAATGGGTGTTTTCACACCTCTGGACCTGACCTGGCTAGCCCTATTGTTTTCTCTGTTTCTTTTGATTTAGGTTTGAGAATAGAGTTATAAATGGGAGACAAATTATGTCTGAGACCTCCATTCTCTTTCTTGACAAAAATAGCCTCTTTAACTCCCCTCTTAAACCATTTCTTTTCTCTGGCCAGGATCTGGACCTTACTGTCCTCAAAGGAGTGGCCCGTGGCTTTTAGGTGGAGATGTACGCCAGACTGAGGTCCTTTTAGGTGGAGATGTACGGCAGACTGAGGTCCACTCTGGCTCTCTCGTCTGTGTTGGTACATCCTCTTGTGAAGTGGCTGTTTTGTTTCTCCAATGTAGCGCTCACTGCAGTCTTCACTACACTGAATGGAGTAGACCATTCCATTCTACAGAGGATCTTCAGACAACATGAATTCCCAGTCTATTTCAAACCCACAAACACTTTAAGAAACTGGTCCATCCTAAGGACAAAGCACCAAGCCACAAACAAAGCAATGTGTTCTACTTCATTCAGTGTAGTGAAGACTGCAGTGAGCGCTACATTGGAGAAACAAAACAGCCACTTCATAAGAGGATGTATCAACACAGACGAGAGAGCCAGAGTGGACCTCAATCTGTCGTACATCTCCACCTAAAAGGACCTCAGTCTGCCGTACATCTCCACCTAAAAGCCACGGGCCACTCCTTTGAGGACAGTGAGGTACAGATCTTAGCCAAAGAAAAGAACTGGTTTGAGAGGGTAGGTAAAGAGGCTATTTTTGTCAAGAAAGAGAATCCTTCCTTGAACAGAAATGGAGGTCTCAGACATCATTTGTCTCCCATTTATAACTTTATCCTCAAACCTAAATCAAAACAAACAAAGAAAACAATAGGGCAGCCAGGTCAGGTCCAGAGGTGTGAAAACACCCATTATGGCCCTGAATGGTTATGCTAACAAGACCTCACACTCCACTCCCACTGCATATTTAATAGGCCCACCTAACTAACTGAAACTGTAAATAAATAGGTGTGGTAGTCTCAGAGTAATTTCAGTGTAGTTAGCTCCTCCCTTCAGACAGATATAAAGCAGTGTCCACCAGCGTCTGACCAGAACTGAAGAAGCAGCTTGGATGAGCTGCGAAACGTATTCGACCAAATAAACTTTTGTCCAGTTGACAAATTGAATTTTTCCTTTTGCCTATCCAACAGAAGCATCATGTGCAAACACTGGTGTCATTTATGTACACTGTTATGCTGAAATGCCATTAAAACTAGAGCAGTACGGAGAATGAGGAGTGCTTATTGTAGTCTGTTTTGTGGGTGTTGTAGTTTTTTATGAAACAGCTGTAGGGTCAGGTGGTGTCTCTGTTGTTCCTGGTGCTGATTAGGACGGTCAGATTCTTTAAACATAGCTGAAGCTCCTTCTCCTATCTGCCTAGGACTCTTATGGTTGACACTCTGACATAGCTCCAATCTGCCAGAAGCTCCTGCTGATGTTCTACCAGACAGTCATCTACAGTGTCCTCTTCAGTGCTGTGGTCCGCTGGGGAGGAAGTCACAAGAAGACGCCATATGGTTGGATAAGCTGGTGAGGAAGGCAGGATCTGTGGTGGGTTCAGAGCTTGACTCACTCACAATCTGTGACTGAAAAGAGGGCCCTAAACAAGCTCCTGTCCATCCTCCAGACCTTGCCTCTCCTCACCCCTCACTCCCTTTAGTCCTACAGGTATCGTCCCTCCTCCACCCTCACTCTCCCCTTTAGTCCACTCGACCACTTCCCCTCACTCTCCCCTTTAGTTGACTAGACCATGCACTCACTCTTCTCTTTAGTCCTCAGGACCCTGCCCCCCCTCCACCCTTACTCTCCCCTTTAGTTCTCCAGAGATGGATGCAGGCAGGCTGGATGCAGAGTTCAGAGGTGTTTAGTCCCACTTTAGGCCACCCTTTAGACTCTGGATTTGTGATCATTCAAATGCTTCATTGGTGTTGGATGCAGGCAGCACTTATGTCGTCACAGAGAAGTTCTATGAGGGAAACATGCATTTGTACTTTTGATTCTAACAAGGCAGTTGGTTACCCCAGCTTTAATACAGCATCACCAATCACACTTTATTTGGAAACAATGTGGGAAAAAAACAAAACAAAACAAAAAAACAATTTTCTCCTTTTGTATGATTTCCAGCCTATTCTGACTGTGGAATCTGTGGATGTCAAGAATGCTTTCCCTTTAACAATATGAGATACATTTAAACATATTTGTACAATGTGGTATTGTACACTGAGCATGAGATTATTATTGACATGAGACTTAACTGTGTTCCTGATGAAGCTATGCATAATGTTCACATGAATGTATTCTGTAATTCCAATAATCTCCAGCAAATATGATTGTGTCCACACTAAAGAAATGCACGGTCACATCTGCAGTCTGTCACACGGATTAAATGATCCAACTGAATAACTGAATAAACCCACTGTGAAATGTACAGCATCACTTTTTTTTTTAATTTGCAACATACAACAAGCATACATATAGGACAGGGCAATACAATAAGTACAATATGGTACAATACAATACAATGCATACAATACCATAGCCTACTGTGTGTGTGTGTGTGTGCGTGCGTGCGTGCGTGCGTGTGTGTGAGTGAGTGAGTGTGTGTGTGTGTGAGACACAGACTTCACAAGACTGTGAGGTGTCAGCATCAGTAAATGTATGTATGAGTAAATGTAAAAGACAAATTTATGTATACAGTATATTAGAGGTATCAACTCAAAGTTGAGAAGAACTAATAATAATGATATATTATGAACTGCATGCATACATTACTGTAGTATTATTGAAATAATAACTGTGCATATACATGTCTATAGACCTCCTGCAGTCACGTGGTCAGATTGTAAACAGACGCCATGATGGCAGTCAAGCCGAGGTTCTGGCGCCACTGACAATGGCAGTATCAGGCACAAAAAATGATAATTTCGCGATGTCAGAGTTCACAAACCACTTTACGTCGGATCAAATCAACGCATATCAATCGAAACTGAATCAACTTGGAGTATCTGATCCCTATCGCGCCCCAGGTGTCCTGTTTATGGCCCTCAATGATGCTGGGAAAGAGAAGATTCCGGAGATAACGTATCCGGATATCTACAACTACCTGATAAACTTTCCATCGAGTTTCACTGGGGATTCGCTGAAGGCATACAAAAGTCTGGAGGCTTACAAATGGAACCAGGCAGGATTCGTGAACTCGGTATTGTTGTGGAGCCTCCCTAGCAAGAAATTAGCAGTAATTACCGCGCGGGTAAGTGTAATCCTAAGTATACAAGTCATGGTTAAATTAGCATAGCATTGACCTTATGATGGCCTAAAAATCATGCCATGACTGTTTTTAATTTATCTGTTCAATTTAAAAAACACAGACATCAGCTATACATGAAATAGCATTAAACAAATTTATGAAAGTTTGTTGTATCTCTATTTGCAGGTCAATCATTCACAGAGACTGAATGATCCACAGCTGAAGCCGTGGGTGGTGGTGGGCAATGATGGTGTGGTGAAGGGGGCCCACTGCAACTGCATGGCTGGCCTGGGAGGGGTGTGCTCCCACATTGCAGCTGTGCTATTTAGAGTCATGCAACACAACCTTGATGCTGAGGAGACAGTGGCTGTAACATCTAAAAAATGCCAGTGGTCGCAACCGAGCTGCGAAGCCCTTAAGAAAGTTGAGTATGAGGAGGGACGCAAAATTGTTTTCAACAACACCCAAAGAAATAAGAAAATGAAGACCCATGATCCATCCACATCAACCACATCCACTTCAATCCCTCCCCTTTCTCCTCATGAACAAACAGAACTCTACAATAAGTTAGGTGCTTGCCATTCCCAAGACAATAGACCAGTGAAGCCAGCAATATTGTCCATCATCAAAGATCATGCATCAAAATTCATCCCACGAATTGTCACCCTGAATCTGCCAAACCCACTTACAAAATTATACCAAAAAGAAAACAGGAATATCCCTTATCATGAGTTGAAGGAGAAAAGTTGAGTTGAGGCTGAAAAGGTGTTTGATGAGATGGCCATATCAACAGAAGAGGTAAATGAAATGTAAATTTACACCTAAGTCTAAACCCTTCACACTAAAGTATTAATTTAATAATCAATAATTTTAAATATCTCCTATATGTATATTTTCTTAAATTCTGCACTTTCAGAGTGACACTATTGAAGAGGAGACAAGAGCTCAATCAAAGTCAAGTCTGTGGTTTGACCATAGAGCAGGCAGGATCACAGCATCCAACTTCAAAGTAGCAACTACAACAAATGTTACTGCTCCATCCATCTCCCTCATCAACAAGATCTGCTATCCCAGGTCTCACAGCTTTTCTACAACTGCCACCAGGTAATCACCATGACAAATTCCTTGCCACATCAAAGCAAATAACATCAGTATAAAAGATAACAATAATTATGAATTTATGGTCTCCACCCAGATTCCAAATAGCTTATAGCCCAACCTGATCAGTAATGACAATTTCATTAGGTGCATGTAGAAGTCTGTCATGCCAAAACCACAAGGATGTTGTAAAGTCATTTGTGCCCAGGGTCATAACAAAAATTAAAAGTTGATGGTTGAATGTGTCCATTGTTTCATTACAGGTGGGGTTGCAAGCATGAAGAGACGGCCAGAAGAGCTTATGAAGAGCAGCATTCTAAGACACATGAAAATGTAAAGGTGGAGAATGCTGGATTTAGGATAAGCACCCTTCACCCCTTCATTGGAGCCTCACCTGATGCCTATGTCTCCTGTTCATGCTGTGGGTCAGGAATAGTAGAAGTTAAATGTCCCCATTGTCTTAAAGAAACAAGTATTGCTGAAGTAACTTCCAACAATTTTTGCCTTAGAAAGAATGAGGTGGGTAAACTTGAATTAATTAAAGATCATTCATACTATTATCAAGTACAAATGCAACTCTATGTGACAGATACTATTTATTGTGATTTTGTAGTCTGGACAGAGAGAGACTCTACTGCACCATTTGTGGAGCGTGTTGTTCCTGATATAACATTTTTCAATGAGGCCCTAACAAGTGCTAAATTGTTTTATGTAACTTGTATTGTACCAGAGTTACTGGCTAAGCATTTCTCTGCACCAGCTATTTCTCATAATGTCACTGATCAACGATGGTGCTATTGTTTAGAACCTGAATCTGGTAACATGCTTAATTGTGAATCTGGATTTTGTACAGTTAAAAAGTTTCACCAGGAATGTTTAGGTATCAAAAGAATTCCTAAAAAATTGACTTGTCCAAGCTGTAAAAAAATTTTAAATAAGGAAAAGCAACTAGTTAAGCAGGCTGCAAAAACTGCCAACAACAATGTGTAAGTGTTGTGATTAAAATAAATGTCCATATTGTTTCACTGCTGTATTGACAACTGTAATGACACACAAACAGAATGAACATGAATAAACAATTGTAAACAAAATTGTTGTAAAGTTGATTTTTCTGAAACCTATACCAATACACTAACATTTCTATTTAGTCAAAAGGTACAACAGAGTCAGATACATTGGTCAAAGCACAGCAAACTTTCACTATTTTATCAAGATGCATAACATCATTTTCAAAATCTATGTCTGTTAATGTTAATGGAATTGTGCTTTGAAGAATAGTGTATTTTTGTCTTACCAACCCAATAACTCTCTCCACATGAATACGGACCGAGGCCAGCCCTCTAGTGTTTTCTAAATCTAATGGATCTAATTGTTTTTTCCCTTTTGTAAAGGCTGGGATTTTTAGTTGAGCATTATAAAGTCCTACACTGTCTGCTACATCAAAGCCTCTATCGGCCAGAATAAGATCTCCTGGCAGTAAATGTTTTAGGAAACCGCTGTTTTCTGTGACAAATTTGTCACTAGTTCGACCACCGTAACCATTAGATATAAAAGAAATCGTACCTTGAGGAGTTATACCAATGAGATACTTTACTGTATTATGAGATTTATAAGATGAATATGTTTGTGCACTAGCCAACAAATTTTTAGGCTTTTCAATAA
>CM057088.1:860000-887500 GCA_029959045.1 Taenioides sp. WSHXM2023
CTCAAATCAATTTTTTATATTAGTGCTAGTCCTAGTCTACCACGCACACCCTTTAGTTTCCCTTTTTTCTTTTTATTCAATTTTTTGAGGATTTTTTCATTGAAAAATGTGTGATTTTGCTCAATAGCTTTGGGGTCATGTGACCCAGCCACCTCAAATCAGTTTTTTATATTAGTGCTAGTCCTGGTCTACCACGCACACCCTTTAGTTTCCCGTTTTTCAGCTTATTCAATTTTTTTGAGGATTTTTTCATAGAAAAATGTGTGATTTTGCTCAATAGCTTTGGGGTCGTGAGACCCATTAACCTCAAATCAATTTTTTATATTAGTGCTAGTCCTGGTCTACCACGCACACCCTTTAGTTTCCCTTTTTTCAGCTTATTCAATTTTTTTGAGGATTTTTTCATAGAAAAATGTGTGATTTTGCTCAATAGCTTTGGGATCATGTGACCCATTAACCTCAAATCAATTTTTTATATTAGTGCTAGTCCTAGTCTACCACGCACACCCTTTAGTTTCCCTTTTTTCTTTTTATTCAATTTTTTGAGGATTTTTTCATTGAAAAATGTGTGATTTTGCTCAATAGCTTTGGGGTCATGTGACCCATTAACCTCAAATCAATTTTTTATATTAGTGCTAGTCCTAGTCTACCACGCACACCCTTTAGTTTCCCTTTTTTCTTTTTATTCAATTTTTTGAGGATTTTTTCATTGAAAAAATTGTGATTTTGCTCAATAGCTTTGGGGTCATGTGACCCATTAACCTCAAATCAGTTTTTTATATTAGTGCTAGTCCTGGTCTACCACGCACACCCTTTAGTTTCCCTTTTTTCAGCTTAGTCAATTTTTTGAGGATTTTTTCATTGAAAAATGTGTGATTTTGCTCAATAGCTTTGGGGTCATGTGACCCATTAACCTCAAATCAATTTTTTATATTAGTGCTAGTCCTAGTCTACCACGCACACCCTTTAGTTTCCCTTTTTTCTTTTTATTCAATTTTTTGAGGATTTTTTCATTGAAAAAATTGTGATTTTGCTCAATAGCTTTGGGGTCATGTGACCCATTAACCTCAAATCAGTTTTTTATATTAGTGCTAGTCCTGGTCTACCACGCACACCCTTTAGTTTCCCGTTTTTCAGCTTATTCAATTTTTTTGAGGATTTTTTCATAGAAAAAATTGTGATTTTGCTCAATAGCTTTGGGGTCATGTGACCCAGTCACCTCAAATCAATTTTTTATATTAGTGCTAGTCCTGGTCTACCACGCACACCCTTTAGTTTCCCGTTTTTCAGCTTAGTCAATTTTTTGAGGATTTTTTCATTGAAAAATGTGTGATTTTGCTCAATAGCTTTGGTTTCATGTGACCCATTAACCTCAAATCAGTTTTTTATATTAGTGCTAGTCCTGGTCTACCACGCACACCCTTTAGTTTGCCTTTTTTCAGCTTAGTCAATTTTTTGAGGATTTTTTCATTGAAAAATGTGTGATTTTGCTCAATAGCTTTGGGGTCATGTGACCCATTAACCTCAAATCAATTTTTTATATTAGTGCTAGTCCTAGTCTACCACGCACACCCTTTAGTTTCCCTTTTTTCTTTTTATTCAATTTTTTGAGGATTTTTTCATTGAAAAATGTGTGATTTTGCTCAATAGCTTTGGGGTCATGTGACCCAGCCACCTCAAATCAGTTTTTTATATTAGTGCTAGTCCTGGTCTACCACGCACACCCTTTAGTTTCCCGTTTTTCAGCTTATTCAATTTTTTTGAGGATTTTTTCATAGAAAAATGTGTGATTTTGCTCAATAGCTTTGGGGTCATGTGACCCATTAACCTCAAATCAATTTTTTATATTAGTGCTAGTCCTAGTCTACCACGCACACCCTTTAGTTTCCCTTTTTTCTTTTTATTCAATTTTTTGAGGATTTTTTCATTGAAAAAATTGTGATTTTGCTCAATAGCTTTGGGGTCATGTGACCCATTAACCTCAAATCAGTTTTTTATATTAGTGCTAGTCCTGGTCTACCACGCACACCCTTTAGTTTCCCGTTTTTCAGCTTATTCAATTTTTTTGAGGATTTTTTCATAGAAAAAATTGTGATTTTGCTCAATAGCTTTGGGGTCATGTGACCCAGTCACCTCAAATCAATTTTTTATATTAGTGCTAGTCCTGGTCTACCACGCACACCCTTTAGTTTCCCGTTTTTCAGCTTAGTCAATTTTTTGAGGATTTTTTCATTGAAAAATGTGTGATTTTGCTCAATAGCTTTGGTTTCATGTGACCCATTAACCTCAAATCAGTTTTTTATATTAGTGCTAGTCCTGGTCTACCACGCACACCCTTTAGTTTGCCTTTTTTCAGCTTAGTCAATTTTTTGAGGATTTTTTCATTGAAAAATGTGTGATTTTGCTCAATAGCTTTGGGGTCATGTGACCCATTAACCTCAAATCAATTTTTTATATTAGTGCTAGTCCTAGTCTACCACGCACACCCTTTAGTTTCCCTTTTTTCTTTTTATTCAATTTTTTGAGGATTTTTTCATTGAAAAATGTGTGATTTTGCTCAATAGCTTTGGGGTCATGTGACCCAGCCACCTCAAATCAGTTTTTTATATTAGTGCTAGTCCTGGTCTACCACGCACACCCTTTAGTTTCCCGTTTTTCAGCTTATTCAATTTTTTTGAGGATTTTTTCATAGAAAAATGTGTGATTTTGCTCAATAGCTTTGGGGTCGTGAGACCCATTAACCTCAAATCAATTTTTTATATTAGTGCTAGTCCTGGTCTACCACGCACACCCTTTAGTTTCCCTTTTTTCAGCTTATTCAATTTTTTTGAGGATTTTTTCATAGAAAAATGTGTGATTTTGCTCAATAGCTTTGGGATCATGTGACCCATTAACCTCAAATCAATTTTTTATATTAGTGCTAGTCCTAGTCTACCACGCACACCCTTTAGTTTCCCTTTTTTCTTTTTATTCAATTTTTTGAGGATTTTTTCATTGAAAAATGTGTGATTTTGCTCAATAGCTTTGGGGTCATGTGACCCAGCCACCTCAAATCAATTTTTTATATTAGTGCTAGTCCTGGTCTACCATGCACACCCTTTAGTTTCCCTTTTTTCTTTTTATTCAATTTTTTGAGGATTTTTTCATTGAAAAATGTGTGATTTTGCTCAATAGCTTTGGGGTCATGAGACCCAGCCACCTCAAATCAATTTTTTATATTAGTGCTAGTCCTGGTCTACCACGCACACCCTTTAGTTTCCCGTTTTTCAGCTTAGTCAATTTTTTTGAGGATTTTTTCATAGAAAAAATTGTGATTTTGCTCAATAGCTTTGGGGTCATGTGACCCAGTCACCTCAAATCAATTTTTTATATTAGTGCTAGTCCTGGTCTACCACGCACACCCTTTAGTTTCCCGTTTTTCAGCTTAGTCAATTTTTTGAGGATTTTTTCATTGAAAAATGTGTGATTTTGCTCAATAGCTTTGGGGTCATGTGACCCATTAACCTCAAATCAGTTTTTTATATTAGTGCTAGTCCTGGTCTACCACGCACACCCTTTAGTTTCCCTTTTTTCAGCTTAGTCAATTTTTTGAGGATTTTTTCATTGAAAAATGTGTGATTTTGCTCAATAGCTTTGGGGTCATGTGACCCATTAACCTCAAATCAATTTTTTATATTAGTGCTAGTCCTAGTCTACCACGCACACCCTTTAGTTTCCCTTTTTTCTTTTTATTCAATTTTTTGAGGATTTTTTCATTGAAAAATTTGTGATTTTGCTCAATAGCTTTGGGGTCATGTGACCCAGCCACCTCAAATCAATTTTTTATATTAGTGCTAGTCCTGGTCTACCATGCACACCCTTTAGTTTCCCTTTTTTCTTTTTATTCAATTTTTTGAGGATTTTTTCATTGAAAAATGTGTGATTTTGCTCAATAGCTTTGGGGTCATGAGACCCAGCCACCTCAAATCAATTTTTTATATTAGTGCTAGTCCTGGTCTACCACGCACACCCTTTAGTTTCCCGTTTTTCAGCTTATTTAATTTTTTTGAGGATTTTTTCATTGAAAAAATTGTGATTTTGCTCAATAGCTTTGGGGTCATGTGACCCATTAACCTCAAATCAGTTTTTTATATTAGTGCTAGTCCTGGTCTACCACGCACACCCTTTAGTTTCCCTTTTTTCAGCTTAGTCAATTTTTTGAGGATTTTTTCATTGAAAAATGTGTGATTTTGCTCAATAGCTTTGGGGTCATGTGACCCATTAACCTCAAATCAATTTTTTATATTAGTGCTAGTCCTAGTCTACCACGCACACCCTTTAGTTTCCCTTTTTTCTTTTTATTCAATTTTTTGAGGATTTTTTCATTGAAAAATGTGTGATTTTGCTCAATAGCTTTGGGGTCATGTGACCCAGCCACCTCAAATCAATTTTTTATATTAGTGCTAGTCCTAGTCTACCACGCACACCCTTTAGTTTCCCTTTTTTCTTTTTATTCAATTTTTTGAGGATTTTTTCATTGAAAAATGTGTGATTTTGCTCAATAGCTTTGGGGTCATGTGACCCAGCCACCTCAAATCAATTTTTTATATTAGTGCTAGTCCTGGTCTACCACGCACACCCTTTAGTTTCCCTTTTTTCTTTTTATTCAATTTTTTGAGGATTTTTTCATTGAAAAATGTGTGATTTTGCTCAATAGCTTTGGGGTCATGTGACCCAGCCACCTCAAATCAATTTTTTATATTAGTGCTAGTCCTGGTCTACCATGCACACCCTTTAGTTTCCCTTTTTTCTTTTTATTCAATTTTTTGAGGATTTTTTCATTGAAAAATGTGTGATTTTGCTCAATAGCTTTGGGGTCATGTGACCCATTAACCTCAAATCAGTTTTTTATATTAGTGCTAGTCCTGGTCTACCACGCACACTCTTTTAGTAATCCTTTTTTTTTTTGTTTCTTTGTTTTTTTTTTCCATTTTTGAGTGGTAAACTGGAAAATCAAGGAGACCCCTATATAAAGAATGACCAATTCTACTTTTTTCATTGTGTACACTATTAGAGTTGTATAGGTTTTTGCTTTTCTTTTCACAAATTTAACAACAACTTGTACATATTCATCCATTTTATGCATCATCCAAAAGATACATGGTCAAAAACTTATATTTAACAATTAAAATTTCTAACATTATTTGAACAATAACAATAAATAAAAGAAAGTATAATAACAATCAACAACAATAAAATAGCTATTCATAACCTTAAAAGTCCCCTCCCTTGCATTTGCCTTTTTCTGTGACATTCCAGTAGTGTGACATTCATTTGCACAACACACATTTCCACTCCTCATCAGCAGCCTTTCTTATATCTGTGTTTGACATCTGAATGCAGTCTCCATGAAACCAGCGGTCACACATGTCACATTGGATCTGTCAAAAAAACAACACAAAAATAAGGTAGTAAATAGACCATCATTGAAGACCAGAAGTAGTGAAGATGAACTTCCGGCATCTATTCATTAACAGATTTTGGGCGAACTGGTTGTAAATTGAAATAAAGATTTTTTTTAAAGCGTCCCCGTTCTTATGCCTCACTATAGCATGCACACCTTTTATTTCACACATTTCCATTAAACCCACATCAAAAGAGGTGGTGGATTTGGGACATTAGATGCGACAACAACAGCCACAGATCACAGGGTGGCTGGGCGCTCCCTTAGAGATAGGATGAAGAGTTTGGTTTCCCGGGGGAGATCAGAGTAGAGCCGCTGCTCCTTCACGTCTAGAGGAACCAGCTGAGGTGGCTCGGGCATTTGCTCCAGATGCCTCTTGGACGCCTCCTTGGGGAGGTGTTCTGAGCACGTAGCACTGGGAACAGGCCCCGCAGAAGACCTAGGACACGCTAGAGGGACTATGTCTCTCGGCTGGCCTGGGAACACCTCGGGGTCCCCCCAGAAAAGGTTCCTACACAACCACAGTTGATGGCCTTTCACATACTCCCTGAAAGGCCACCAGCATGCATATTGAGCATTTTATGCCAGGAGCATATACTTCCTAGGTGTCAATGAGTAATTTTTATGTTGGAACTGGACAGGTTAAAAGGCCATGGAGGTTTGCTGGAGGTGTGACTGTTGCAGGAAGGCACAGTCTGACCTGAACACTAGACCTGCAACTTCTTTATCTTCGTTTAATCTGTCTTATCCTAAGTATTTTCCAAATGTCATAATTTTGTGGTTTTGTATTTTACTATTTTTATTTTTAAATATTGTATTAAATATCATCCTGATTTTTTAAACCCCCTTTTTGTGGACCTGAATTTTGTTCACCTGTAGCCTCAAACCTTTGTTGTCAGTAGCCAAAGACCAGAACCTCAACATTTAACAACTGACACAACAAGAATTTTACAAAAAAGCAACGTCTACATATAGAAGTGCTACATATAGAAATAAACTTAAGTATGTTATATATTCTTACCCAGTCATCAATCAGAGCAGTAGATACTGGTGGCTTGTTTGACGCACACATCACACACCAAGCATCCGATTGGAATACTACAACATGATTAAATGTTTTGGGTTAATGCACAAACAATACACTTATTCATCTTTGTTGTATCTCACTTCTCCTCTACCTGATCCTTGAAGAAGGTCAAGAGCCATGGCTCTCCGATTTTTACTCATACTTGCTTTGGTTGTGCAGAATTTTATTCGGGGGATCACTGGGAAATTATGAATTATTTCCTTTGCCATCTACAAGTAAATGTGTTCCAATAAGTTAATTAAACCAACATTCAGAAATAACAAATTAATACAACAGTTACCATGGCAACTATCACACCACAGTTGCTTCCATCTTTCTGGTAAGGATGCTTCATCACCTCGCCCTCCCAGCTAATGTCAGCCCAGTCTGATTTTTGACGGAGTTGCCTTCTCATGTTGAGGTACTCTCTGCATGTACAGGAGCTGTTACTTCGTATGTTGACATTTTCTTTAATAATAAATATTACCTACTTTAGTTTGTAAGTGGCCCGTTGTGACGCCTCCATCTCATTAGCATTTCTTAAAGGGTCCATTAGAAACACTTTCTTTTCAACAACATGAACAAACTAAAACAACACGAGGTTTCAATTTGACTCGAAATTGATTTATTATGTGTTTATTAAATAATATTTGCAAACCAGCAGGTTCCAGTGGTTGCCATTCACGTGTACAGCAGCAAGAACAGCATCGTACTTGTCCAGATTCACCTGCCAATGAAATCAGATTTTATATTTATTCAGCTGTCTCGCTGCTACTAGTTTCAGCTGAAGCTGCAAAAAACTTAGTAGAGTAACACCACTCTGCAGCTTTGTACAGGAGCTGTCCCTGTCAGTCTGTCCACAGGAGCTGATAATGCGACAGCCCAGTGGATTGAGAGACTGGGACAGCTCCTATGGTCAGAGAAAGCGAGACAGTGTCTGTAGAAGAGAGCTACAACTTACATGATGTAATTATTGTAATAAAGGCGTAGCCCTTTATGTATTATCATGTGATGCTGCACGACTTTCACTTTCACGTGTGGCTCTGGTTAACATCACTACCAACTTTTGCCAAGTTCTTGGATCCTGCCAATTTTCCAGACCACTCCAGCCCCCTGATATGTCCAGTATTTATTTAGTCACTGATGATACACAAGTGTTTTTAATTGCCTTTGTGTCTGTAATTACTTTATAATTATTTATTTTTTTATTTTACCGTAGTTCAGATTCAGTTGCGTTACAAATTGTTTTTTGTTGAACAGCTCATCTCTTTTGTTAATGGCCACTTATGTGTATTTTACATTCCTAACCATGCATTTAAGGTACACATTGTTTGATCTACAATTGCGAAAAGGTTACCTGCAGCTAGTGTAGGTGTTGTAATATTTTACTAGATGGCGTAAAAGTTCTATGCATTTATACTACCATTTGATAAGGCCAATTAGATAGTGCAGCAGTCCAGTTAAGACCATTTTTTGTGTGAGTTGGTTTTATCCATATTGTTAATATTCTATATATTCAGACCAGTTTGTTGCTTTTCACATGCGTATGGCCTTCAGCTCTTCTGCAGTGTTTACGCTGGCGTATCGCATCTTCCTCTTCACAATACCCCATAGATTTTCTATGGGGTAAGGGCAATACGCCAGACTTAAAAATGCAGATGAGCAAGGCCACTATCAGCACAACCTGAGCTCCCATAACACCTGAGCAGTGCCAGACTGATCATTGCTGCAGTAATTCAGGCAAAAGGAGCCCTAACTGTTGAATGCTGTACATGCTCATACTTTTCATGTTCATACTTTTGAGCTGGCCTTTTTCAACATTTCAAGAAATCTTCTGTTGTATCAGTCTTAAGTAAAAATCTCATTTTCTGAGAAACTGAATTTGAGATTTTCAAGTATAATCATAGAAATCCTCAAAATTAAAATAAATAAATAAATACATACATAAATATATCAGTGTGTGTAAAGAAGGAATGTAATATACAAGTTTCACTTTTTGAATGGAATGACTAAAATTTTCATTTCGTTTTCATGATATTCTACTTTTCTGACTTGCACCTATACATATCATTAATATTTTACCTTTAATAGAAGGTTTCTTTCCACTTGGCTTCTGTCACCAAACAACATGACACCTGCTATATAATGATCCATTAAGTAAATGTTTTTCACATCTTCCTTAAGAACCGCAAGATGGAGAATCCCCTGAAGGACCTGATAAGCACAGAACACAAATAATCAATCAAGATTATTATATTAACTCTTCTTGAATGTTAACAGGTACCTCTCCAACCAGCCAATTGTGAGGCTTGAGGGTTTGCAGCTCACAATGGCGGATAAGTATACTGCATCCTGGCATTTGAGCTGGAATGGCAGCCACAACTATTTCTGTCTCCCGCCTTTTCCACAGTGGGAGTAGCTGTAGAACATCAAAACATGCTTTAATTGTTCACATTTATTGATGTAACTTCTTCTCTACTTTAGAGTTATTCAGAGATAATTTATTGTCATTATCTCAGTGACCTGACATAACTTACTGAAATGTAAACAAACCAGTCATAATTTAAATCTAAAAAACATACCTGATCTTCTGTGTGTTTGGATGGCTCTTCCTTCACAGATCGAGCTGGTGTGTTCGGCCTTGGCCATGCTTTGGGAGGGTTGAAATATTTTGATTTGTGAGTTGCCCCTGATTTTATTCTTTTATTCCAGGTCTCCTTGTAGTCATCTGTAGGTTTATTTTTATGTTTGTTTGATTTGTATAGAATGTCACTTGGGAGATCATGCTCATTTATATGTTCAACGTAACGACCCTGCAGGGATGTGTACATGAGTCGAATGAATTCGGCTGGCCTTAAATGTAATTTTCTCATAAGCACCACATTTTTTACCAGGCCAAACCACAGCTCCACATGGCAGTTTGTGTCTCTATCTTTCAAAGCAGAGGTAGTCGATCCTGGGCCCCTCTGATACCTGTGCAAGTCACCCAGGAGGATTCCACTCCACAGTGGGAACAGGCCCATGTACTGTTTCAGTAGCACCTCCACCACACCTGGGCAAAAATAGGCGTTTGCCTTTCCTGTTCTCTCCTCCAAGGAGATGTCTCTTTCTGCCTGCTCCTTCTGCAGAGTGAAGGCCCTTGTAAAAGGGGAATCAGCCACAATCTTCCTCGGCTTGCTCATGATCACCTCCTCTTCGTTGTTTTCTGGTAGTGGCTCCATTTTGTGGTCTTTGAGCCACACCTCCAAACATTTGAGACTGTTGGCTACTACCTTGCTGTATTCTTTGGCTAGGAACACAACACACAAATGGTAAAATATCCTCAGAGCTGTTTCCATGGTAGTACACGTCTGCAGGGATGCAAAACAGTATATACAATACTCCTTCAGAAGCTTGTCACTCGTTTTGCTCCCTATTGCCTGGCTGACAGCTTTGATGATATGGGCAGCACAGAGATGCAGAACTGTGAATGTGATATTCTGGGATGACCTGTGGACAACTGCATATGCTCGATTCAGGTAACTGACCATATCTTCATGGTTGAACGCAAGCAACACACTGTTCATCAGTGCCCAACTAAAATCAGTTTCAATCTGGTTTACTTTCCTGGTTGTGAAGTGGGACAGATTCCTTTTAAACTCCATCAGCCAGTTACAGATGGACGGGACAGCGTGATTGTTGGTAAGCATCTCAGTCACAGGTAAGGGTGGTTTGTTTTTTCCCTTCCCCGGCAGCACCAGGGCGTAATATAGGTTGCATTTTGCTTTTTCTATTTTTTTCACCACCCCGCCTGTTGCATCCAAATACAGCGCCACTGGTCCTCTTTTCAAATGCTCTGCAAGAATTCTTAGAGCGCACTCTGTCTCCAGATGTATGGACAGAGGGTCTATTTGGAGACGTGCAAGGTATCCCTTTGACGTAGGGTGACTTCCACTCTCCCTGATGATTTTTTGGGTTGAAGCCTCTGGGATTTCTTTAACTCAGCACTGATTGTTTTAATTACATCTCTAGTGAGGCTTCTTGTGATGTTACCAGCCAGTAGCTCATCCCTGGGTGTTTGTGATAGTTGTGTGTAATAAAAATTGCTTAACCCATTTTTGACCGCTCGCGCTATGGCACCTCGTCTCGTATATTTAGCGGGGCGAAATTTTACTTCTTTTTTTTCATGTGCCACAGTGCCTGTTCTGGTAACGGTAAAACTGATGCTTTTACATGATTGTGTTGGCTTCTCTGTTCTTCTGATGTAAAATTTGGCTGTACATTTTTCAAACGTACAGGTAGCTTTGGCAGAGAAGTAGTTGCAATTGCCTTTTCGGCTGAGGCTTTTGCGGACATGCTGATATGTAAATTTTAATGTGCAGCAAGGGTTATACTTTATGATTTTATTGTAAAATATTTCAGTCCATGGGGCTCTTAATTGTGTTTTTCCATTTTTGGGTTTAATTTTGTTCCACTCTTTTTTAATAATTTTTATTTTGTACTTGCTTGGCCCTGTATTGCAGATTCTCATCTTTTTGGTAGTGGCTGGGGACTGTTGTGGTGATAGAGACTGAGGCAATTGCTGTGGTGGTGACAGACACTGAGGCGACTGTTGTGATGACAGAGACTGAGGCGACTGTTGTGATGACAGAGACTGAGGCGACTGTTGTGATGACAGAGACTGAGGCGACTGTTGTGATGACAGAGACTGAGGCGACTGTTGTGATAACAGAGACTGAGGCGACTGTTGTGGTGGTGACAGAGACTGAGGCGACTGTTGTGATGACAGAGACTGAGGCGACTGTTGTGATAACAGAGACTGAGGCGACTGTTGTGGTGGTGACAGAGACTGAGGCGACTGTTGTGATGACAGAGACTGAGGCGACTGTTGTGGTGGTGACAGAGACTGAGGCGACTGTTGTGATGACAGAGACTGAGGCGACTGTTGTGATGACAGAGACTGAGGCGACTGTTGTGATAACAGAGACTGAAGCGACTGTTGTGATGACAGAGACTGAGGCGACTGTTGTGATGACAGAGACTGAGGCGACTGTTGTGATGACAGAGACTGAGGCGACTGTTGTGATGACAGAGACTGAGGCGACTGTTGTGATAACAGAGACTGAGGCGACTGTTGTGATGACAGAGACTGAGGCGACTGTTGTGATGACAGAGACTGAGGCGACTGTTGTGATGACAGAGACTGAGGCGACTGTTGTGGTGGTGACAGAGACTGAGGCGACTGTTGTGATGACAGAGACTGAGGCGACTGTTGTGGTGGTGACAGAGACTGAGGCGACTGTTGTGGTGGTGACAGAGACTGAGGCGACTGTTGTGATGACAGAGACTGAGGCGACTGTTGTGGTGGTGACAGAGACTGAGGCGACTGTTGTGGTGACAGAGACTGAGGCGACTGTTGTGGTGACAGAGACTGAGGCGACTGTTGTGGTGATGACAGAGACTGAGGCGACTGTTGTGATGACAGAGACTGAGGCGACTGTTGTGATGACAGAGACTGAGGCGACTGTTGTGGTGGTGACAGAGACTGAGGCGACTGTTGTGATGACAGAGACTGAGGCGACTGTTGTGGTGGTGACAGAGACTGAGGCGACTGTTGTGGTGGTGACAGAGACTGAGGCGACTGTTGTGGTGACAGAGACTGAGGCGACTGTTGTGATGACAGAGACTGAGGCGACTGTTGTGGTGGTGACAGAGACTGAGGCGACTGTTGTGGTGGTGACAGAGACTGAGGCGACTGTTGTGGTGGTGACAGAGACTGAGGCGACTGTTGTGGTGACAGAGACTGAGGCGACTGTTGTGAAGGTGACAAAATGGGGATAGCAGCTGTGGCCGAGGACAGTGCTGCAGAGGTCACTGTGGATGAGGCCAGTGCTGCCGAGGTCACTGTGGCTGGGGACAGTGCTCCTGAAATAGGTTATAAATTGCATTTTGTCACAAAACATCCTTTACATCCTTTTGCGTTCATTAATACAATTATTCTAAAAACACTTAAAACTATTTTACATAGTTACTAATTCAGTAAAACAAATCTCGTAAAGTAATCGCACTGATGACCCTCGTAAACACCTGAAGCCCTACAATCAAGAGACCATTTCTTAGCCCAGTTTAGTCCTGGTTTGATCTTTTTCTATAGGCCTGCTGTTGCATGGAAAGGCAATTTAATGAGACACTAAAAAAATTGATGTTAAAACTATGACAACCACAGTAGAGCAGGACAGTGGTGTAAAAACAATTACTAAGCTTGCCTTTTATGCATTTATAATTGTATATATTAGGCCAATATTTTTATGAAAGTAACCCAAATATCAAAGTATATTATCCAACAGTATATAAATACAGTGGTTTTCATCTGGTGGGTAGGAACCCAAAAGTGGGATCCAGGACCATTTCCATTGAGGCGTGAGCCTGTCCTAGGCAACATTTTCAACAATATTTATCTGAAAAAGCAGAGAGTGTACAGAAATGACTGGTTCTTTTGACCATGAATTTAGTTTAATGGGTTTATTTAATTCTCAAATTAACAATCTCTAAAAAAAAAGCAATATCAGATGCATCAGATTCACACAGCTAAGTGTTATATCGTTTGGAAAACATATTGCCATTCAGGGGTGACGATGGATCCTGCGGCTACACCAGATGACAACCACTGCATTAATAGACCAGATTTTAAACGTTTTCTCCCTAAATTTATTGGATCGTGTTTATTCCATAGGCCTATTTCAGACAGATGTCACATCAGGGAAAATTTAACCTTGAGGACCCTGAGTAGCTGTGAACGCTCGTCTGGCACGGCTCTGTGAGAGACAGTAGTAGGTGGCTCATTTGTTTAAAGCAGGTCCGGTCGCGATGGTGACCTGTGAGCGAGGTGAGCTGCCAGTATAACACCTGTGCCTCCCACCTCGCCTATGCTCTCTGCAAACCGCACGTGGCTACATGGTGTGAAAGATGTTCATCTCTGTGCAGGCCAAATTGCGGCACTCGTGTGTGTGGCCCGCAATTTCCAGACCTATGGTAATGTGGTCCGCACGGGAAAAGATGGTGCGCGTTTTGTCGGTTACTTTGAAGATTAAATACTTGTTCTAAAAACAATTTACAAGAGTGCCATACAGCAAACGCACGCCAAGGTAAAAACCCCGACCCAGTAGCTAAATGGACTTCAGTTGGAGGCTAGAGTAGGTTACCACCCGAATAAATAAACCGCAGTTTGAGAACCACTGGCCTCTTGTATTTTATCCAAGGGAATAGCGTGATCTAGCAGTATCCTCAGCATGATAATTATCCCTTTATCTCATAATGCTGCAAATGGCCGAATTGACTTATTTTGGTATTATGACTATAATATGGTTGTTATTCACATGTTCTACATGTGAATAATTTGGAACTTAATACAAGAAGTAGTTGAAGTTTCGTTCTAATCATCTGGTAATTGATAATGTTTACATTATTAAGATAATTTTAAAACCATTAAAACATTATATTTTTTTTTTTCAATAATTACCTTTTTGCAGAACTTCCTCCCGAATTCCTCGTCTGTCTTCTTTCCAAATGGTCTTCAGCCATTTTTCACCTTTTGCCAGATGGTTTCCAAAAACAGCGTGTGTCATTGCCACCCAATTTTCGGCGGTAATAACACCTGCAAAGCCATTTAGCCTGAACTGGTTTATTAAAACCTGTCGACCCCCTGCCTTTTCCCACAAATGTTTTTGTTTTTGCTTCTGACCTTTCTTCATACGCCCCATTTTTCAATATTTGGTTGTAGGCCAAGCGTGATTGCAATAAAAGTCGGACTCAAGGTGCCATAAGTGGGAGGGGTGAGTGACGTACAATAAATAACCTATATCGCTATAGGAAATAAATAATAATATGAGCCAATATATTTATTACGCCTGTTACTTGAATAAATCAGAAAATAATTGTAAGAATAATATTATGATTAAGTCCGTGTCCGATTTATTACATTGATGGAGAATAATACGTGGCCTAATTACAGGGAACGAAAACGGACAAATGTGCAGCACCGTAGATAAAGTGCAAAATTGGGGTGGATTAAAACAAGAATATACTACTACTACTACTACTACTACTGCTACTACTACTACTACTAATAATAATAATAATAATAATAATAATAATAATAATAATAATAATAATAATAATAATAAAATAAAACTTAATTTAAAGATAAAAATGCTAAAAACTAGTAAAATTATCTGTCCATCCAGCAAGGACATGGCAGGAAAAATTTAAAACAAGGTATTTAAATCTTGAAATAAGAAAGTAATCAAAGGGTCATTTTAAGCTTAAAAGCTTAAAGTAAGATAAAGCTGTGAAAAAAATATCAGTAATAATAATAATAATAATAATAATAATAATAATAATAATAATAATAATAATAATAAAAGCAAACAGGACACTTATTTTAGCATATATGTTCTCTTGTTTTAAGCGAACAATACTTTAAATTGGTGGTAAATAAACACGCTGTATCTTGAATTAAGAAGCTATTGTTTGAAGTTACCCCCCACCACACTCCAAAAAAATAGTTATAAAAACTTTAAATCTGAGCTTGTTTTAAGGACTTCTATCTGGATCAGTAAAAAACAAAATCACAAAAGAAATTTTGAAAAATCCAAACATTTATTTGATTTCAAACTGTTACATCTTTTTTTCCCCCCCAAGAACATGTGAAACACAGATATATTTACAGATTGTGGTGAGGCAATAACAGGCAAATTATTGGGGGGGGGGGGGGCTGAAAAGGGAGAAATTAAAACATACATAACCGGATAATGAATAAACAAGTAATTCAGCAAGGCCAGCTACGTCGCCCGGATTGGCATTACCGGGGCCCCACCCTGGAGCCAGGCCTGGGGTGGGAGCTCGACGGCGAGCGTCTGGTGGCCGGGCCTTCCCCCACGGGGCCCGGCCGGGCACAGCCCAAAGGAGCGACGTGGGGTCGTCCTCCCGTGGACCCACCACCCGCAGGAGGATCCATAGGGGGCCGGTGCAGAGTGATCTGGGCGGCAGTCGAAGGCGGGGGCCTCGGCGACCAGATCTTCGGGCATGGAGACTAGCTCTGGGGACATGGAATGTCACCTCGCTGGGGGGGAAGGAGCCCGAGCTCGTTCGGGAGGTTGAGCGTTACCGACTAGATATAGTCGGCCTCGCCTCCACGCACAGCTTGGGCTCTGGAACCCAAGTCCTTGAGGGGGACTGGACTCTCTATTTCTCTGGCGTTGCGCGCGGGGAGCGGCGGCGGGCTGGTGTGGGCCTGCTCATTGCCCCACAGCTCAGCCGCTGTGTGTTGGAGTTTACCCCGGTGAACAAGAGGGTCGCGTACCTGCGCCTTCGGGTCGGGGACAGGTCTCTCACTGTTGTGTCGGTCTACGGGCCGAACAGCAGTGCAGAGTACCTGGCCTTCTTGGAGTCTCTGGGAGGGGTACTGGACAGTGCACCAACCGGGGACTCCGTTGTTCTACTGGGGGACTTCAACGCCCACGTGGGCAACGACAGTGACACTTGGAGAGGGGTGATTGGGAGGAACGGCCTCCCTGATCTGAACCCGAGCGGTGTTCTGTTATTGGACTTCTGTGCTAGCCACGGTTTGTCCATAACGAACACCATGTTCGAGCACAAGGGTGTCCATCAGTGCACGTGGCACCAGGACACCCTAGGCCGGAGGTGGATGATCGACTTTGTTGTCGTGTCATCTGACCTCCGGCCGCGTGTTTTGGACACTCGGGTGAAGAGAGGGGCAGAGCTGTCAACTGATCACCACCTGGTTGTGAGTTGGGTCCGCTGGCGGGGGAGGAAGCCGGAAAGACCTGGCAGGCCCAAGCGTATTGTGAGGGTCTGTTGGGAACGTCTGGCAGAGCCTTCTGTCAGGGGGACCTTCAACTCACACCTCCGGGAGAGCTTCTCCCAGATTCCGGGGGAGGCTGGGGACATGGAGTCCGAGTGGGCTTTGTTCTCAGCCTCTATTGTCCATGCGGCTGCTCGTAGCTGTGGTCGTAAGGTCTGTGGTGCCTGTCGCGGCGGCAATCCCCGAACCCGGTGGTGGACATCGGAAGTAAGGGATGCTGTCAGGCTGAAGAAGGAGTCTTATTGGGCCTTGTTGGCTCATGGGACTCCTGAGGCAGCTGACAGGTACCGGCGGGCCAAGCGTGCTGCAGCCCGGGCGGTCGCAGAGGCAAAAACTCGGGGTTGGGAGGAGTTCGGAGAGGCCATGGAGGAGGACTATCGGACGGCCTCAAGGAAATTCTGGCAAACTGTCCGGCGCCTCAGGAGGGGGAAGCAGTGCTTCACCAACACTGTTTACAGTGCGGGTGGAGAGCTGTTGACCTCGACTGGGGATGTTGTCGGACGGTGGAAGGAATACTTTGAGGATCTCCTCAACCCCACTGTCACGTCTTCTGAGGAAGAAGCAGGGGCTGGGGACTCGGAGGTGGATTTGTCCATCACCCTGGCTTAAGTGGTTGGCAAGCTCCTCGGTGGCAAGGCTCCAGGGGTGGATGAGATCCGTCCCGAGTATCTTAAGTCTCTGGATGTTGTGGGGCTGTCTTGGTTGACACGTCTCTGCAATATCGCGTGGCGGTCGGGGACAGTGCCTCTGGACTGCCAGACCGGGGTGGTGGTCCCTCTGTTTAAGAAGGGGGACCGGAGGGTGTGTTCCAACTACAGGGGAATCACACTCCTCAGCCTCCCTGGTAAGGTCTATTCCAGGGTACTGGAGAGGAGAGTCCGGCCGATGGTCGAACCTCGGATCCAGGAGGAGCAGTGTGGTTTTCGTCCCGGTCGCGGAACACTGGACCAGCTCTATACTCTCCATCGGGTGCTCGAGGGTTCATGGGAGTTTGCCCAACCAGTCCACATGTGTTTTGTGGATCTGGAGAAGGCATTTGACCGTGTCCCTCGTGGGGTCCTGTGGGGAGTGCTCTGGGAGTATGGGGTCCGGGGCTCTTTGTTAAGGGCTGTTCGGTCCCTGTATGACCGGAGCAGGAGCTGCGTTCGCATTGCCGGTAGTAAGTCGGACATGTTCCCGGTGCATGTTGGACTCCGCCAGGGCTGCCCTTTGTCACCGGTTCTGTTCATTGTATTTATGGACAGAATTTCTAGGCGCAGTCAGGGGCCGGAGGGGATCCGGTTTGGGGACCACAGGAGCTCATCTCTGCTGTTTGCAGATGATGTTGTCCTGATGGCTTCATCGAACCGGGACCTCCAGTGTGCACTGGGGCGGTTCGCAGCCGAGTGTGAAGCGGCTGGGATGAAGATCAGCTCCTCCAAGTCCGAGGCCATGGTTCTCGACCGGAAAAAGGTGGCTTGCCCTCTCCGGGTGGGTGGGGAGTCTTTGCCTCAAGTGGAGGAGTTCAAGTATCTCGGGGTCTTGTTCACGAGTGAGGGGAGGATGGAGCGTGAGATTGACAGGCGGATTGGTGCAGCGTCGGCAGTGATGCGGTCGCTGTACCGGACCGTTGTGGTGAAGAGGGAGCTGAGCCAAAAAGCAAAGCTCTCAATTTACCGGTCAATCTACGTTCCTACCCTCACCTATGGTCATGAGCTTTGGGTAATGACCGAAAGGACAAGATCGCGGATACAAGCGGCCGAAATGAGTTTCCTCCGTAGAATGGCTGGGCGCACCCTTAGAGATAGGGTGAGGAGCTCAGTCACTCGGGAGGGGCTCGGAGTAGAGCCGCTGCTCCTCCACGTCAAGAGGAGCCAGCTGAGGTGGCTCGGGCATCTGTTCCGGATGCCTCCTGGACGCCTCCCTCGGGAGGTGTTTCAGGCATGTCCCACCGGGAGGAGGCCCCGGGGAAGACCCAGGACACGCTGGAGGGACTATGTCTCCCGGCTGGCCTGGGAACGCCTTGGGGTCCCCCCGGAGGAGTTGGAGGAAGTGTCCGGGGTGAAGGAAGTCTGGGAGTCCCTGCTTAGACTGTTGCCCCCGCGACCCGGCCCCGGATAAGCGGAAGAAAATGGATGGATGGATGGATGGATGAATAAACAAGCAAAAGTAAAACAGTGATGATAAACACAAAGCATTTAAAATAACAAATCATAATAGGCAATGATCTAAATAATAACTATAATGGAATAAAATGTGTGTGTGTGTGTGTGTGGGGGGGGGGGTATTCAGTTACAACATATGAGACAGGGAGTTTAAGCAAGAAAGTGATCATGGTAGTAAAAATGGTGGTTATACAATTATAAATGGGGCCGTGTACTGACGTTCTTAAGGTTGTTTTAAAGGTATGCTTTGGGTGAATTTGGGAGAAATGGAATTTATCGAATAGAGCCCATTTTGTGTGTGGTGTACTCTATGATGAGTGGTGCATTAAAATAACAGGATTTGTGTGTAGCTGTCGAGAAGTGTGTAGCTTCTCACAGGCTGCCCCACTCCTGTTTAACCTGGTCTATCTTTGATTTTATTTATTTATTTTTATTTATTTATATATTTCACTCTATTTTATTTTATTTACTTGTTTATTTCCTTTCTTTCCTCTTCCTCCTTCATTTGCCTTCCTTTCTTTAATAGATTACATGTAAATAATTTGGTATGATGGGATTATTGTTACCATGATATACACAAATATTTAGTTATCAATATATAAACATATATACACACACATTTAGCTAAATCGCAGATTTTTCAATGAAAAAATCCTCAAAAAATTGACTAAGCTGAAAAAAGGGAAACTAAAGGGTGTGCGTGGTAGACCAGGACTAGCACTAATATAAAAAACTGATTTGAGGTTAATGGGTCACATGACCCCAAAGCTATTGAGCAAAATCACACATTTTTCAATGAAAAAATCCTCAAAAAATTGACTAAGCTGAAAAAAGGGAAACTAAAGGGTGTGCGTGGTAGACCAGGACTAGCACTGATATAAAAAACTGATTTGAGGTTAATGGGTCACATGACCCCAAAGCTATTGAGCAAAATCACAATTTTATCAATGAAAAAATCCTCAAAAAAATTGAATAAGCTGAAAAACGGGAAAATAAAGGGTGTGCGTGGTAGACCAGGACTAGCACTAATATAAAAAATTGATTTGAGGTGGCTGGGTCACATGACCCCAAAGCTATTGAGCAAAATCACAAATTTTTCAATGAAAAAATCCTCAAAAAATTGAATAAAAAGAAAAAAGGGAAACTAAAGGGTGTGCGTGGTAGACTAGGACTAGCACTAATATAAAAAATTGATTTGAGGTTAATGGGTCACATGACCCCAAAGCTATTGAGCAAAATCACACATTTTTCAATGAAAAAATCCTCAAAAAATTGAATAAAAAGAAAAAAGGGAAACTAAAGGGTGTGCGTGGTAGACCAGGACTAGCACTAATATAAAAAATTGATTTGAGGTTAATGGGTCACATGACCCCAAAGCTATTGAGCAAAATCACACATTTTTCAATGAAAAAATCCTCAAAAAATTGAATAAAAAGAAAAAAGGGAAACTAAAGGGTGTGCGTGGTAGACTAGGACTAGCACTAATATAAAAAACTGATTTGAGGTTAATGGGTCACATGACCCCAAAGCTATTGAGCAAAATCACACATTTTTCAATGAAAAAATCCTCAAAAAATTGACTAAGCTGAAAAAAGGGAAACTAAAGGGTGTGCGTGGTAGACCAGGACTAGCACTGATATAAAAAACTGATTTGAGGTTAATGGGTCACATGACCCCAAAGCTATTGAGCAAAATCACAATTTTATCAATGAAAAAATCCTCAAAAAAATTGAATAAGCTGAAAAACGGGAAACTAAAGGGTGTGCGTGGTAGACCAGGACTAGCACTAATATAAAAAATTGATTTGAGGTGGCTGGGTCACATGACCCCAAAGCTATTGAGCAAAATCACACATTTTTCAATGAAAAAATCCTCAAAAAATTGAATAAAAAGAAAAAAGGGAAACTAAAGGGTGTGCGTGGTAGACCAGGACTAGCACTAATATAAAAAATTGATTTGAGGTGGCTGGGTCACATGACCCCAAAGCTATTGAGCAAAATCACACATTTTTCAATGAAAAAATCCTCAAAAAATTGAATAAAAAGAAAAAAGGGAAACTAAAGGGTGTGCGTGGTAGACTAGGACTAGCACTAATATAAAAAATTGATTTGAGGTTAATGGGTCACATGACCCCAAAGCTATTGAGCAAAATCACACATTTTTCAATGAAAAAATCCTCAAAAAATTGACTAAGCTGAAAAAAGGGAAACTAAAGGGTGTGCGTGGTAGACCAGGACTAGCACTAATATAAAAAATTGATTTGAGGTGGCTGGGTCACATGACCCCAAAGCTATTGAGCAAAATCACACATTTTTCAATGAAAAAATCCTCAAAAAATTGACTAAGCTGAAAAACGGGAAACTAAAGGGTGTGCGTGGTAGACCAGGACTAGCACTAATATAAAAAATTGATTTGAGGTGACTGGGTCACATGACCCCAAAGCTATTGAGCAAAATCACAATTTTTTCAATGAAAAAATACTCAAAAAAATGACTAAGCTGAAAAACGGGAAACTAAAGGGTGTGCGTGGTAGACCAGGACTAGCACTAATATAAAAAATTGATTTGAGGTGGCTGGGTCACATGACCCCAAAGCTATTGAGCAAAATCACACATTTTTCAATGAAAAAATCCTCAAAAAATTGACTAAGCTGAAAAACGGGAAACTAAAGGGTGTGCGTGGTAGACCAGGACTAGCACTAATATAAAAAATTGATTTGAGGTGACTGGGTCACATGACCCCAAAGCTATTGAGCAAAATCACAATTTTTTCAATGAAAAAATACTCAAAAAAATGACTAAGCTGAAAAACGGGAAACTAAAGGGTGTGCGTGGTAGACCAGGACTAGCACTAATATAAAAAACTGATTTGAGGTTAATGGGTCACATGACCCCAAAGCTATTGAGCAAAATCACACATTTTTCAATGAAAAAATCCTCAAAAAATTGACTAAGCTGAAAAAAGGGAAACTAAAGGGTGTGCGTGGTAGACTAGGACTAGCACTAATATAAAAAACTGATTTGAGGTTAATGGGTCACATGACCCCAAAGCTATTGAGCAAAATCACAATTTTTTCCAATGAAAAAATCCTCAAAAAAATTGAATAAGCTGAAAAACGGGAAACTAAAGGGTGTGCGTGGTAGACCAGGACTAGCACTAATATAAAAAACTGATTTGAGGTTAATGGGTCACATGACCCCAAAGCTATTGAGCAAAATCACAATTTTTTCAATGAAAAAATCCTCAAAAAAATTGACTAAGCTGAAAAACGGGAAACTAAAGGGTGTGCGTGGTAGACCAGGACTAGCATTAATATAAAAAATTGATTTGAGGTGGCTGGGTCACATGACCCCAAAGCTATTGAGCAAAATCACACATTTTTCAATGAAAAAATCCTCAAAAAATTGAATAAAAAGAAAAAAGGGAAACTAAAGGGTGTGCGTGGTAGACTAGGACTAGCACTAATATAAAAAATTGATTTGAGGTTAATGGGTCACATGACCCCAAAGCTATTGAGCAAAATCACACATTTTTCAATGAAAAAATCCTCAAAAAATTGACTAAGCTGAAAAAAGGGAAACTAAAGGGTGTGCGTGGTAGACCAGGACTAGCACTAATATAAAAAACTGATTTGAGGTTAATGGGTCACATGAAACCAAAGCTATTGAGCAAAATCACACATTTTTCAATGAAAAAATCCTCAAAAAATTGACTAAGCTGAAAAACGGGAAACTAAAGGGTGTGCGTGGTAGACCAGGACTAGCACTAATATAAAAAATTGATTTGAGGTGACTGGGTCACATGACCCCAAAGCTATTGAGCAAAATCACAATTTTTTCTATGAAAAAATCCTCAAAAAAATTGAATAAGCTGAAAAACGGGAAACTAAAGGGTGTGCGTGGTAGACCAGGACTAGCACTAATATAAAAAACTGATTTGAGGTTAATGGGTCACATGACCCCAAAGCTATTGAGCAAAATCACAATTTTATCAATGAAAAAATCCTCAAAAAAATTGAATAAGCTGAAAAACGGGAAACTAAAGGGTGTGCGTGGTAGACCAGGACTAGCACTAATATAAAAAATTGATTTGAGGTGGCTGGGTCACATGACCCCAAAGCTATTGAGCAAAATCACACATTTTTCAATGAAAAAATCCTCAAAAAATTGAATAAAAAGAAAAAAGGGAAACTAAAGGGTGTGCGTGGTAGACCAGGACTAGCACTAATATAAAAAATTGATTTGAGGTGGCTGGGTCACATGACCCCAAAGCTATTGAGCAAAATCACACATTTTTCAATGAAAAAATCCTCAAAAAATTGAATAAAAAGAAAAAAGGGAAACTAAAGGGTGTGCGTGGTAGACTAGGACTAGCACTAATATAAAAAATTGATTTGAGGTTAATGGGTCACATGACCCCAAAGCTATTGAGCAAAATCACACATTTTTCAATGAAAAAATCCTCAAAAAATTGACTAAGCTGAAAAAAGGGAAACTAAAGGGTGTGCGTGGTAGACCAGGACTAGCACTAATATAAAAAATTGATTTGAGGTGGCTGGGTCACATGACCCCAAAGCTATTGAGCAAAATCACACATTTTTCAATGAAAAAATCCTCAAAAAATTGACTAAGCTGAAAAACGGGAAACTAAAGGGTGTGCGTGGTAGACCAGGACTAGCACTAATATAAAAAATTGATTTGAGGTGACTGGGTCACATGACCCCAAAGCTATTGAGCAAAATCACAATTTTTTCAATGAAAAAATACTCAAAAAAATGACTAAGCTGAAAAACGGGAAACTAAAGGGTGTGCGTGGTAGACCAGGACTAGCACTAATATAAAAAATTGATTTGAGGTGGCTGGGTCACATGACCCCAAAGCTATTGAGCAAAATCACACATTTTTCAATGAAAAAATCCTCAAAAAATTGACTAAGCTGAAAAACGGGAAACTAAAGGGTGTGCGTGGTAGACCAGGACTAGCACTAATATAAAAAATTGATTTGAGGTGACTGGGTCACATGACCCCAAAGCTATTGAGCAAAATCACAATTTTTTCAATGAAAAAATACTCAAAAAAATGACTAAGCTGAAAAACGGGAAACTAAAGGGTGTGCGTGGTAGACCAGGACTAGCACTAATATAAAAAACTGATTTGAGGTTAATGGGTCACATGACCCCAAAGCTATTGAGCAAAATCACACATTTTTCAATGAAAAAATCCTCAAAAAATTGACTAAGCTGAAAAAAGGGAAACTAAAGGGTGTGCGTGGTAGACTAGGACTAGCACTAATATAAAAAACTGATTTGAGGTTAATGGGTCACATGACCCCAAAGCTATTGAGCAAAATCACAATTTTTTCCAATGAAAAAATCCTCAAAAAAATTGAATAAGCTGAAAAACGGGAAACTAAAGGGTGTGCGTGGTAGACCACGACTAGCACTAATATAAAAAACTGATTTGAGGTTAATGGGTCACATGACCCCAAAGCTATTGAGCAAAATCACAATTTTTTCAATGAAAAAATCCTCAAAAAAATTGACTAAGCTGAAAAACGGGAAACTAAAGGGTGTGCGTGGTAGACCAGGACTAGCATTAATATAAAAAATTGATTTGAGGTGGCTGGGTCACATGACCCCAAAGCTATTGAGCAAAATCACACATTTTTCAATGAAAAAATCCTCAAAAAATTGAATAAAAAGAAAAAAGGGAAACTAAAGGGTGTGCGTGGTAGACTAGGACTAGCACTAATATAAAAAATTGATTTGAGGTTAATGGGTCACATGACCCCAAAGCTATTGAGCAAAATCACACATTTTTCAATGAAAAAATCCTCAAAAAATTGACTAAGCTGAAAAAAGGGAAACTAAAGGGTGTGCGTGGTAGACCAGGACTAGCACTAATATAAAAAACTGATTTGAGGTTAATGGGTCACATGAAACCAAAGCTATTGAGCAAAATCACACATTTTTCAATGAAAAAATCCTCAAAAAATTGACTAAGCTGAAAAACGGGAAACTAAAGGGTGTGCGTGGTAGACCAGGACTAGCACTAATATAAAAAATTGATTTGAGGTGACTGGGTCACATGACCCCAAAGCTATTGAGCAAAATCACAATTTTTTCTATGAAAAAATCCTCAAAAAAATTGAATAAGCTGAAAAACGGGAAACTAAAGGGTGTGCGTGGTAGACCAGGACTAGCACTAATATAAAAAACTGATTTGAGGTTAATGGGTCACATGACCCCAAAGCTATTGAGCAAAATCACAATTTTTTCAATGAAAAAATCCTAAAAAAAATTGAATAAAAAGAAAAAAGGGAAACTAAAGGGTGTGCGTGGTAGACTAGGACTAGCACTAATATAAAAAATTGATTTGAGGTTAATGGGTCACATGACCCCAAAGCTATTGAGCAAAATCACACATTTTTCAATGAAAAAATCCTCAAAAAATTGACTAAGCTGAAAAAAGGGAAACTAAAGGGTGTGCGTGGTAGACCAGGACTAGCACTAATATAAAAAACTGATTTGAGGTTAATGGGTCACATGACCCCAAAGCTATTGAGCAAAATCACAATTTTTTCAATGAAAAAATCCTCAAAAAATTGAATAAAAAGAAAAAAGGGAAACTAAAGGGTGTGCGTGGTAGACTAGGACTAGCACTAATATAAAAAATTGATTTGAGGTTAATGGGTCACATGACCCCAAAGCTATTGAGCAAAATCACACATTTTTCAATGAAAAAATCCTCAAAAAATTGACTAAGCTGAAAAAAGGGAAACTAAAGGGTGTGCGTGGTAGACCAGGACTAGCACTAATATAAAAAACTGATTTGAGGTTAATGGGTCACATGACCCCAAAGCTATTGAGCAAAATCACACATTTTTCAATGAAAAAATCCTCAAAAAATTGAATAAAAAGAAAAAAGGGAAACTAAAGGGTGTGCGTGGTAGACCAGGACTAGCACTAATATAAAAAACTGATTTGAGGTTAATGGGTCACATGACCCCAAAGCTATTGAGCAAAATCACACATTTTTCAATGAAAAAATCCTCAAAAAATTGACTAAGCTGAAAAACGGGAAACTAAAGGGTGTGCGTGGTAGACCAGGACTAGCACTAATATAAAAAACTGATTTGAGGTTAATGGGTCACATGACCCCAAAGCTATTGAGCAAAATCACAATTTTTTCAATGAAAAAATCCTCAAAAAAATTGAATAAGCTGAAAAACGGGAAAATAAAGGGTGTGCGTGGTAGACCAGGACTAGCACTAATATAAAAAATTGATTTGAGGTGGCTGGGTCACATGACCCCAAAGCTATTGAGCAAAATCACACATTTTTCAATGAAAAAATCCTCAAAAAATTGAATAAAAAGAAAAAAGGGAAACTAAAGGGTGTGCGTGGTAGACTAGGACTAGCACTAATATAAAAAATTTATTTGAGGTTAATGGGTCACATGACCCCAAAGCTATTGAGCAAAATCACAATTTTTTCAATGAAAAAATACTCAAAAAAATGACTAAGCTGAAAAACGGGAAACTAAAGGGTGTGCGTGGTAGACCAGGACTAGCACTAATATAAAAAATTTATTTGAGGTTAATGGGTCACATGACCCCAAAGCTATTGAGCAAAATCACAATTTTTTCAATGAAAAAATCCTCAAAAAAATTGAATAAGCTGAAAAACGGGAAACTAAAGGGTGTGCGTGGTAGACTAGGTCTAGCACTAATATAAAAAATTGATTTGAGGTTAATGGGTCACATGACCCCAAAGCTATTGAGCAAAATCACAATTTTTTCAATGAAAAAATACTCAAAAAAATGACTAAGCTGAAAAACGGGAAACTAAAGGGTGTGCGTGGTAGACCAGGACTAGCACTAATATAAAAAATTGATTTGAGGTGGCTGGGTCACATGACCCCAAAGCTATTGAGCAAAATCACACATTTTTCAATGAAAAAATCCTAAAAAAAATTGAATAAAAAGAAAAAAGGGAAACTAAAGGGTGTGCGTGGTAGACTAGGACTAGCACTAATATAAAAAATTGATTTGAGGTTAATGGGTCACATGACCCCAAAGCTATTGAGCAAAATCACACATTTTTCAATGAAAAAATCCTCAAAAAATTGACTAAGCTGAAAAAAGGGAAACTAAAGGGTGTGCGTGGTAGACCAGGACTAGCACTAATATAAAAAACTGATTTGAGGTTAATGGGTCACATGACCCCAAAGCTATTGAGCAAAATCACAATTTTTTCAATGAAAAAATCCTCAAAAAATTGAATAAAAAGAAAAAAGGGAAACTAAAGGGTGTGCGTGGTAGACTAGGACTAGCACTAATATAAAAAATTGATTTGAGGTTAATGGGTCACATGACCCCAAAGCTATTGAGCAAAATCACACATTTTTCAATGAAAAAATCCTCAAAAAATTGACTAAGCTGAAAAAAGGGAAACTAAAGGGTGTGCGTGGTAGACCAGGACTAGCACTAATATAAAAAACTGATTTGAGGTTAATGGGTCACATGACCCCAAAGCTATTGAGCAAAATCACACATTTTTCAATGAAAAAATCCTCAAAAAATTGAATAAAAAGAAAAAAGGGAAACTAAAGGGTGTGCGTGGTAGACCAGGACTAGCACTAATATAAAAAACTGATTTGAGGTTAATGGGTCACATGACCCCAAAGCTATTGAGCAAAATCACACATTTTTCAATGAAAAAATCCTCAAAAAATTGACTAAGCTGAAAAACGGGAAACTAAAGGGTGTGCGTGGTAGACCAGGACTAGCACTAATATAAAAAACTGATTTGAGGTTAATGGGTCACATGACCCCAAAGCTATTGAGCAAAATCACAATTTTTTCAATGAAAAAATCCTCAAAAAAATTGAATAAGCTGAAAAACGGGAAAATAAAGGGTGTGCGTGGTAGACCAGGACTAGCACTAATATAAAAAATTGATTTGAGGTGGCTGGGTCACATGAC
>CM057088.1:895000-1092500 GCA_029959045.1 Taenioides sp. WSHXM2023
TCAGAGCAGACTTGGTGTAAAAAGAGAATGTGTCCTCAGTAAACACCTTTCTTTCTTTCACCCAATAACTGGGTTTCCACCTGATGTCTTACATGACACACTAGAGGGAATTGTTCCATTTGAGTTATCGATTTGCCTGAAGGAACTTATCAAAAAAGGACACTTTACTCTTGACATCCTTAACAACTGTATTAAATCATTTTCTTACAAGGATGTGGACAAAGTAAACAAACCCAAAGTAATTTCCCAGTTAAGTTTTTCAAAGAAAACAATAGGTGGGAATGGGCACGAGAACTGGGCATTGCTACGCTTACTACCATTAATTATTGGTTTCCTTGTGCCCAATTCTGATCCTATTTGGGAAATTTTGATGGACTTAAGGGAGATAGTGGAATTGGTCACGTCAGTCCAGTTTTCAGAAGCAACACTGTGCTATTTAGAAAGGAAGATTTTGGAACACCGCCAACTTCTTCAAGAGACATTTCCAAACCTAAAATTGAAACCAAAGCATCATTTTGTGGAGCACTACCCACACTTGATTCGCTGTTTTGGGCCATTAGTTGAGCTTTGGACAATCCGATTCGAAGCCAAGCACAGCTATTTTAAAAGTGTCATAAAGGATGCCCGTAATTTCAAAAACATTCCACTTACATTGGCAGCAAAGCATCAGCTAATGATGGCTCATTATCTCAATGGTCCAAGTCTCTTTTCATCACCGTTGTCAGTGCAAAAAGTAAAAACTGTAAGAGTGTGTACATTAGAGGCAATACAGAGGGCCGCAGTTGAGAAAAAATATCCACACAAAGAAATTCTGCTGTTTGCACCTGATGTAGATGTGCATGGAATTCACTTTAGTGAAGGTATGGTATTGTCCTCTGGTCAGTGCAGTGGATTGCCTGAATTTTTCCAAATACTCCGCATCATTGTGAACACTAACAAGGTATCCTTTCTTTGTAAGAGGTTTTCATCATGGTACATTGAGCACTACAGGTGTTATGAGGTTTCTGAAACATGTGCAATTGAAGTTCTTGAGCTAGAGGACCTTAATGATCTTCATCTGCTCCCACTGTATGTAGTTCAGGGAAAGAATATGATTGCGGTGAAGAGGTTTCTTCTCCATTAAAATGGTTCATTTATTAGAAATGTGTAATCTGCAAGGACATCAAAATGATCTGTAAACTGTTGGTACAGACTTGAATGTTTGTTGATCAAAAATTTTTATTTTTACAGAACATGCGTCTGCGTGTGGTGTTGGCCTCTGACAACATAAGGAGGTTGGATATTTCTGAAGATCTTTCTTCAGTTGAACAACTGAAACTAATTCTTAAGGAAAAGCTTGATATCAAGGATGATTTTCTCATTCAGTTTGAGGATCCTGAGTTTGAGAATCAACTTTGTAATTTGACTGATATAACAGAACTTCCATGCGATAGAGCAGTTCTGAAGATCATCCAGAAAGCTGATTCAGATGAGACTTACATTTCCTCTTTGGACACAGCCAGTATATCTTCCTCATCAAATAGCTCAAACCTGAGTTCCCAATCTGTGGCGGTTAGGCAGCGTGAAAATTCACAGTGGCCATCAGTGTTTTTGATTTCAGAGTTTGCATATGATGTGGAACTACGCCTTGAAAAAGCAAAGAAGGACTTTAAAGAAAATGGAACTCTTCTTCTCACAATTTCAAGAGAAATGAAAATGGAAATATTGGATAGCATAGCTCAGACTGTTTTTACATTCAAGGCATATCCAACCAAACAAGAGTTAGAGTCTGTGGCTGCTGCACTGATTGAAAAGCAGCCTTGTCTTAAGGATCCGGGCCCAGGAACTGGCTATCACAGCTGGACTATGAGCATAAAATATAAGATGGGGAATTACCGCCAGAAGCTAAGATCAGCTGGTTGCTCAGAAGTCACGGTGAATCGGAAAAGGGTAAATAATGATTCTAGACGTTTGAAGAAAGCCAAGAGATGTGAGGTGAATTTCCTCTCAGACAACCAAACTGATCAGACGGATTCTTCCCTGGAAAAAGAAAGGGATGCTCTCAAGGAAGAAATGCAGAAGAAAAATGCAAACATGGCTGTTGTCAACTCCAAGATGGAACTGACATTTTCTCTGAGAAGAAAAGAGATTGTGAGTGAAGAACCTCTTGTAGCTGATGTCCTAAAACAATGGCCAGCATTGTTTTTGCCTGATCAAGTGAGTTTTTAATCTCCAAGAGTTGGTCTGAATTTTACTTTCCATGCTTATTTATTTATTTTTGTAATTTTTTTTTAGGTTTGTGCTGAGTTTTTCAGGATAACTCAAACTAATTTGATGAGCACATTCTTCTCCTCTTTGGATGAGTATGCACCAAAAATGATTAAGCTGTACAGAGCATGTGGTGAGGCCTACGGAGAAGACATGAAGACCCTTTTAGAACAACTTGATGATCAAGTAAGTACCCTAAGCCATTTTACCCCATGTTATTGATTAGGGTTAGGGTTAACACATTTTTATTTTCTATTTTCTATGTCTGTGTTTCAGACGTCTGGATTACTTGCTTATAGAAAGGCTACAGCTCTTCGAGGTCTACCCTTGTTTATGAAGGAAGAATCTGGAAACCTCATGAAAATGTGTCTGGTGAGTAGATATTATTTTTTTAAATCTGGAAGTAGTTTAGCCCTGATTTCAGGCACGAGAAAACAAATAGACATATTACAGTGAATAATAAAGATTATAACATTAATTATGGCGTAATGAGAGCGCACAGATACACAGAGCACATAAAGGGAGCACGCAAAACACAAATTGAGAGGTGAAAAATGTAATCGTGAGTATAAAAAGTGTAACAGAGCACTCTCATAAGTGTCACACCAATGTCTCCGTCTCCTGCTCTCACCGTCAACAGTCCACTCCCTCTCATTTCTGCTCGCTTAGTCGTCTGTGCTCTTTTGTTTTTTTGTTTGTTTTCCCCAACCAGAAATACATCATGGGCGTAAGACCTGACCATACTTTTCGCTAACTAAAAAGCATCAGTATTGTCACCCTCAGCCACAAACTCAAGCAAAGATTAACTATAACAATTTTGTCAAATGATTTAATTATTTTTTCTCTATTTTAATTTGAAAGCCATTATTTTATGGTGGCATTCGGTTGTCAGGGATGTGTTTGATATGTTTAAAAAGCTCCCTCCACTGGCTAAACCAGAAGAAGCCCAGAGAGAAAACTGTAAATCAACAAAATATTGTAAAAAGAATGAAATTATACAAATAATTACTTTTTGTACTAATTACAATATCAGAACCTCTTTTGGTGTCTTGCATTTCAAGGAGTCTAACTTTGACATTCCCCTCCACTCTTTTTTTGGAAAAGCTTGGGGAAATCTTAAAATAATACTGTGCTCTTACTAAAAATACTGATTATTTCTCTTATATTGTTCTAGTATAAGTAAAACCAAAAAGTCATTATTGTTTGTATAATGTATGTTTTGTTGGTTAGCTGTATAGAGACCTAGGTATATTCAATGCCCAGTTGCCTATCCTGGTTACAGCGGGTTTAGCCAGCAGAGGGAGCTAGTTGAATACCAAATATGTTTTGTTTTAGTTAAGACAAATAAAAAAACAAAATATTTACTTTGATGCCATTGTGTTTTACAGTTTTCATATGATTTTATTAGATTATTGCTCACTGCCCACCACTACTTCTATCAAAGTTTCTTCTGGTTTAGCCAGCAGAGGGAGCTTGCTATGTAAATATTAGCAAGGGGCTTTAAAAATCAGATACATCCCCAATAACTGAATGGCATCATAAAATAACTGTTTTCGAATTAAAACAGAGAAAAAGTAATTCAAAATTTTTAGGAAAATTGTATAACATCTTCATCTTGAATTTGTGGCTGAGGGCAGTTATATTAATGCTTTTTAGGTCTCATCTTGTGCAGTAGCTGAGTTGGTAGAGATGCTTGCCCACTAACCCAAAGACTGGTGGTTCAAACCCACCACCAGCATTGTATATTGTCGTTTTGTCCTTGAGCAAGACACTTCACCCACCTTGCCTATGTATGTGTCAGTGTGACTGTATGGTGGTGGTTGTTGGAGGAGCTGTAGGTGCAACGTGGCAGCCACGCTTCATTACAGAAGGAGCTCACCACCACCAAATGTGACTGAGGCAAGAATGAAAAATGCATCAAATTGTAAGGCAGCTTGAGAAGCATGACAAGCTTGTAGAGTGCAATATAAATCCAATCCATTATTATTATTACTGTCTTTCATGTTGGGAAAAACAACAGCAGTTGTAGACAACTGTCATGGTAGACTCACACCAATAGTGACCCAAGCAACAGAAAGTAACCGATGACCTTTCATTTCCTATGCAACCTGGCTCGAGCAGCGGCGGCAAGCATCTCGACAGTGCTGAGCGACGCAAATCAAGCAACCTGCGTGTAGTCTTGAGTTGAACTGAAGTCAACTTAATGCAAATACGAACAACATCGCTGAAGAGACCGCCAATCACAGAGCAAGATTTGACAAACACTTGAGAGGAATAGGTCCAGGCACAGAAGCCGCATCTGAAACCTACCACCCCTTGTCAGAAGAGCAGAAGACAGACATCTGTGTGACACTCGTGAGAGCGCTCTGTTACACTTTATGCTCGCAATTATATTTATCACCTTACAGTTTGTAATTCGCATGCTCACTTCTCTAAATTCTATTTTAGTTATATAATAAAAAATGTATTAATTATTGATCTTAACATGCAGAATAAAAATTATTTGGCAAACTGTAATCAGTTCATTGGCTTTTCACATTCTGCCAGTGAAACCCACTATTGTCATGATGGATGTGCATTTTTAGCTTCAAAACCTATGACCTTGCTTTCAGCCATTACAAAGTTGGTGGCAAAGTGGTTACCACTGTTTCCTTACATCAAGAAGGGCCTGGGTTTGATTCCCAATTAAAGTAAAAAAAAAAAAAATGCTTGAGTTGAGTTCCTCAAGTAAAGTCAGTTGCTGGAGCAAAATAGATTTTGACTTTTTTTTTTTTCTTTTTCTTTTTTTAAACAGGACACCGAGTCAGAAGAAAATCTTGCCAAAGGGATGAAGATGGGAATCTTGACCATTGTCGAAGATGATGTTGCCACCGTACAGTCAAGCCCAAAGATAAGGTTCTTTGCTGTAGTACTAGAAGAACAGATTGTTCTAGACGAAGTAAGTGACCTTCCGACTGCTTTTGCTCTCCTTTTTGGCTTAATTTATGCCCTCAACATGGACTACCCAAAAGAACTAAAATACACTTTTGAAACCATTCAAAAAGTGTTTATGTGCCTTGACCCCCAGTGCTCAGCAAGGGTACAGTCTTTCAAAAACAAATTGTTAAAGTATTAATATTGCAATTGTTCCAGGCATTTTTGTGGTTTAATTAGCAGTGTGTTTTTTATTGTAATCACACATGTTCATTGTCAGTTTGTTATGACCTGGTAATAGTTAATATTGCATTTCTCACTTTCACAACTGTTTTGGTTGTTCTTATTGTGGCAGCTGATTATTATGAGCACTTTCAGTACAATACAGTTTACATAACGGTAGTGCATATTTCTTAAGCAAGCATGTTTTGTCACAATACCTATGACTAGTCATAGATGCACAAAAAAGAGTTTATTAGTAGCACCTTAAGTACTTTGTGACTTAAACATTTTATCGCAGTCTGCAGTTGAAGGAACTGTCTCATTGTTGTGACACCTTATAGTCATTTTTAGATTGTTGTTCCAGTACTTTAATATAGTACTCAGGCACTTTCAGAGGATTTTCCACCAACTATGTACCTCTTTGCACCTGTTAAATGTGCCAGTGTTAATAAATGACTTAAAATTTATACAACTTGAATGTTTAGTTTTGTGCCATACTTACTGTATAGTTTCTACTCCATGCCATCAATTTGTGTTGAGTACACACAGCAATGTGGATGCAAGCTTCAAAACACTGAATCAAAGTTGAATCAACTTAAAAACTTAAAGCAACTGGCTGCAAAGCTTTTTTGAGTTTATTCAAAGCAAGTAGGTAGTTGTGCCAACTTTGTTTTTTCAATTAGTCTGGGCCTTGACTCGGCTCATCATCCCTATTTTAAGTAACCTCTTATTCTTATTTTAAGTAACTCCTTATTCTTAGTCCAGCAAACTCCTTATTCTTAGTCCAGCAAACTCATTATTCTTAGTCCAGCAAACTCCTTATTCTTAGTCCAGCAAACTCATTATTCTCACTTCTACGAATTTAGAGTTTGAATTTAGTTGTACTTTCTAATAAAAGTAGACATAATATGCATCTGTACATTTAATTAACTTTCATATAAGACTTGGCACAACATAACCCTTGAAAGTTGAATAAACTCAAAAATGCTTTGCAGCCAGTTGCTTCATTTTTTTAAGTTGATTCAGCTTTTTATTTTTAACAGTGAAGTGGCAATAAGTGGTGGAACATACAGTAGTTATATAGTAAGTCATGTTTGTTAATGAGGTTTTTTTTTTTTGTTTTTTTTTTTTGTTTTTTGAGATAATATCATTTCTAGGAGGAAGAAGAGATGAGAAAAAAGAAGGGAGAAAGAGAAAAAAAAGATGTGTGAAGGAAGGTTATGTTTCTGTAGTTTGTAGAAATAACATGAGTGGATTCCAGACAGAGGGGTTCTGTTATTTGTTGGTATTTTGGAGAGATTCTGTTGAGAAGGTTTTTCCAGTGTGTAATGTTTATGCATTTCCTGGTTTTCCAATTAATGAGGATAGAACCACAAGAAGTATTTTATCATTGGGACTGGATATGTTGAGTTGAGAAATGTCACAGAATAAGCAGAGGGAGGAGCATAACAAAATGTGACTGGACTGCCCATGAATGTAGACAGAGACAGCATCACACATTTTGAGCTTAAGAAGCAGGAGGGACAAAGGAAGGAGGGACAGAGGAAGGAAGGAAAGAGAGAAGAGAGGCAGGGATAGAGGAGAGAAAGAAGAGAGGAGAAAGAGAAGAGAGAGTGGTCAAAGAGGAGAGAGATGTGGTCAGAGAGGAGAGAGAGAAGAAGTCAGTGGCAAGGGAGATGTCATTTAGAAGAGACACTGGAGACTCAGCCTTAGATTAGAATCAAAGTTTTATAAATGAGACGTATTTCGAAGTTTTTTTTTATTTTTTTTTTATAGCAATAATAATACCCGGAATAAATTAAATGAAAGATCAGTGTAATGCCATGATATGGAAATCCAGTTATGGTTCATTCTTTACCAAAAGAGAGAAACAACATGATTTTCCTGTTTTTTTTTTCAGTTAAACAATGTTAGAGAAAGTTATAGGACAAGGGAATCAAGTTACACAACAAATTTTACAACAACTTTAACTGAACACAAAGAATGTTGTACACACAAGGGCTTTACATGTGTAAGTCATAAAGAGTCTTACAGTACACTGAGAAAAAAACATCAGTTGTATTCAACACCAAATTCCATGAGACCACTAGCCATGCTATCCCTGGGTTCCATCTGCAGAGGGCATATGAAGCACATGTGTTACTTTTCAAGAAGAATCATTCCATATATCCACATCGCAAAGAACCTGAACATGAAATGAATCTGATTTATCCCTTTTAAAATGTAACTTTTTTTTGACTTCTTTTTTTTAATTCAATAAATCAAATATTAGGTAAATTACATCACTACACTCAACAAATGATCAGTTAAGCAAGTGTCCATAAGATGGTGCTGGTCTTCCTAAATTCCTCTATACCCTGTACAGTACACATTATAATAGCATCTGTTACTTGGAAATAAACAAAAAATGTCCACCTCTAATGCAAGTAACACCCATGCGAGATTGTGCATGACAGGTATGACAGGTTTGGATGTTTCTATAATCTCTTCATTAGGTGAAAAAAAAATACATATTTACAAAAAATAACTGTGCTCCAACTTAGGCATGTCTCCCCGAGAGGCTGAGCTGAGCTGCTTTTATAGTCCTCCCCACAGAAAGCTCCTCCCTCCAGGTAATTCCAAGATCCCTCATCAGGTTGGCTGTAAGGCAACTTCATTTTTGTCTACAGTTACCCCTCGTTCTACTACAAGGGCCTAAGTCCCCTTTAACTTAAAGTGTTTAACGTAATCTATAAACACTAAAACATCCAAATCAAATATACAAAACCTAACAAACAAAAGGAACTGAAACCAATTCTCCCCTCCACATGGTCTGTCCCAAAACCTCCCTCCAGAGGCTATAAATATGCCCGTCTTAGGGCACACCCCCTAGGGATGGGCAAAACGAAGCCTCATGAACCAGCAAAGCACTCGAAACAAATTATTCGAGGCTTCGAATCACTGTTCGAATCACGACTCTACAGTGGCCTCTGGTGGCGATGTCTCAGTATTTCTCCACAGTGGCTCAACAAAACACATCCTGATCTGACATGGTTTCTAATAAAGCTTGTTCTAATAAAGTTTGTGTAAGTGTATGCAGGTGTATGTTACGGTGTTTAATTTGTGTAAATAAAATTAAATAAAGCCATAGAAGCTATGCATTAATCAGATTTCAAGGTTTTTATTCAAAAATATAATTTTTTCGGCAGTGGAGGGGTGCAAATGGTTTCTTTTTTTGTTTAATACCTCCCCTGCTTTTGAGAAGACTCGTTCACATGGAACACTGGTTGCAGGTATGGCCAGAAACTTTTTTGACAGTTTGTATAAATGAGGAAAAATAACTGCCCTCTCTTTCCAATAGAGAAGTGGGTCCGCGGTGCGGGGAATAAAGGGGTCTTGCAAATATTTTCCCACTTCAACTGTGGCGTCTGCAGTTATGCTGTGGGTGGTGGTTTTGTTTTTTAGTTTTTGGTCAAATAGAGACCAAAGACTGTCTTCTGCTGTGGAGGATGATGATGATGGAGGTGATGATGCTGCTGCCAGTGAGATTTGAGGTTCTAAAAAAATAATGAAATGAAATTAAAAAGTGTTCACAATGTTGACAAAATATGACCTATTAAGATTTTTTAATTCTCACCAGGTGTTGCTACAGGCTGCATTGTATGTCTCATACTGGCCACATCTTTGCTGCAGGCCATCCTTCAACAGTGTGCCTGTTCATCAATACAAATATTCACACTATTAATATAGTTTGTTAGTATCATTACAGTTGTTGTAATAATTACTGTAGTTGCTCACCCAACTGCAAAGTTGATTGTTGCTTTGTTTGTTTCAAATGATCAAACAGCTTATGCTGCAGCATTCTATACAGCGGGATCACTTTTGAGGCTGAGACCCTCTTCTCCTCTGACAGCTCTGTTAGAATAAGAAAAGATACAATAGATTTATCTCAGTGCATACCAACAAATACAGTGAAATTATTAATTACTATTAAAGTATCAGTTGTTGCTGCCTTGAAAGGCTGCAGCAGAAACAATGATTCCTGAATGATGTCATAATCAGCACTGGTCAGAGGAGAAATGTCATTCTCCAGATTGGACAGAGCTGCCCCCACAGGTTCTCTTTGCTCATACAGCTGTTGAAACATGTCAAGTGCTGTTCCACCTGGTATCCACCTCCTGAATTAGTTTTAGCGTTGGCCGTCCCATCAGCATTTGCATTTCGTTTAGTTTTTCTTTCGCCTTGCTGCTTGACCTGAACAGTCCCACCACTTTCCTGCTTTTGTCCCTTATATCATTAATAACGGGTGTATGATCCAGTGCTTTTTTCACAATTAAATTCAGTGTGTGAGCGAAGCAGGAGATGTGCCGGAGGTTGAGGAGCTGGACACTCAGCTTCATGTTGGCAGCATTATCTGTTACCATAAAGCTGACCTTCTCAGTAATGCCCCAGTTAGCCATGAGGAGCCTCTGTGCCTCTGCAATGTGCTGAGCGGTATGTGACTGTGCAAAATGACTAACTCCCAGTATTACTGTCTCCAGTTTTGAGTCAGGTGCCACATAGTGAGCCGTTACTCCTATGTAGCCAAATAACTTGAAACCTTCATCCTCCACAGCTGACAGAGGCAGCAAGTCTTTCACCACCAAGCGGACGAGGGACTCATCCAAACCCTTCTGTCTAGCTATAAGAAGCAAACAAACTATTTACAACGAGCAACTGAAGCATTTCACAACTTATTGCAAGGATTGAAATTACTTATATGTGAATTTCCCTAGTAAAAAAAATAAATAAAAATAAATAAATAAATAGGATTATGAAACATATGAAAACACATATGTAGAGTTTAAGTGAATTTAGGGGATAGAAAAACACAGAGAGCAATGACTTACTTCAGAAAAAGGCTAAAGGTTAATAGGTTTCAGCTTACACTACACACAAAACCTGCTTGAACTGAACTGTGATTTGAACTGAATGAGTGGGTTCACTTATGTACAATTGCATAATTCTTTATTCATTAATCATTTAGGCCTATATTACTATCATTGTGTGTATTATAATTACTTTGATATGCATACCTTGGCTACATGTGCCAGCAGCAGTGCCAGCAGAAGTACCAGGAGAGGAACCAGCAGAAAGGTTTGCAGGAGTGGCACCTACAGAACTGGGGGCAGCAGCATTCCCCTCATCCTCCATTTTATGGACTCTTGCCAAATGGCGTATCATTGTAGATGTATTATTGCAATAAGCAAGTTGCTTATCACAAATCATACACCTGACTTTGTTTGGGGTTTCCAAATGGAAATGTTCCCACTCCACAGAACGACGTGCTGGAACATCCATCTCTAAATCCTAACAATCTAATCTAAAGTAATCTAACCTACCTAGCAAATATGGCCTATAGTGTGATGCTGTGTGTCTTTTGTATGGACCTAAGCTTAGCTATGTGTTAGTGTAACTTTACAGTCTATCTAATCTGTGGTCTAAACTAGCTGCATAAACTCACTATCTCACAATTAATCAAAGTATCAGTATCTCTGTCAAAATCTCACTACAATCTCTCGCCTCTCACAAACCCACATTAGGCAGCGCGCCAAAATATCTTTTAAACTTTGTGGGAGTAGGTTGAGACAGGTGCGCTGCTTTGTGGTTCGTTGAAATCTCTGTCAGTCAAACTTTGCTTTCAAGACGTGAGCCCTCTAGTGAAACGCGTTCGAAACGTTTCATGAACCACTTGAGTGACGTCACGCGTTTCATGAGACGTCTAAGTCACGTGACCAGTGTTTTGACTCGCGTTTCGGAACACTGCTTCGAAGCGCATGCACTTCGAGGCTTCGAAGCAGTGTCGAAAAGCGTGTTTCAAAACTGCCATCACTAACACCCCCTCTTTTGTCTCCAGACCATGTGGCGCAACAGGTAAGTAGGTAAGTGACATGTTAAACTAAATTGAATAGATCTAACCAAATAAAATATATTTAAATTAACTTGAGTGTGTTGTGTTATGTTAAAGGAATTAAACAAAACTAAATAAAACAAATCCAGGAAAGTTCTATTAGACTTAGGGGCTAAACACACGGGAGGCGACAAACGACAGCGAAAGGTGAAACTTGTCGCCTCCGAGGTGAAGCTCCACACACGGGCCGCGACAGACGGCAGCGATGGGCGGCAGCGACATGCTCTGCAGCGCGCATCGCTTATCTCCCAGAAATTTGATTGGCTATTAAATTGGAGGGAATTCCGGTATCATACAGCATTTTTAGTGACAGAAAATAATGAGGAGTCAGAGGATTTTACTTGAATTGGTGGAAATATTACTGCTGACTTTACAAAAGAAAAAAACGACCCTGGGTTCATCCTATTTTACAAACAAGAAAAGAATATGGTGAATTTCATCACTTTTGCTGCCTTTTTATGTATATCCCTATATTCATTGAGGGATGTATCATATAGGACGGGAAAATCAGACACCGCTAATATGAGCTGCTCTTCCATGTTTACAGTCTGCAGTGGGGACAGTGGAGCATTCGCGCATCTCATTGGCCGATCAAATAAACCGCCGCTGATTGGTTGTGGTGCCAGGCGACAGCGACGAAAGTTGAACTTTTCTCTACTTTCTGGTGTCGCGTCGCCGGCGTACGTGTGCACGTCTACGTGAACGAGCGCGAAATTTCTCATGCACGAATGTCGCGTGTCGCCCGTTGGGAGGGGGGAAGGCGATTTTCGCCTTGTCGCAGTTGTTCCATTGGAAAAGAATTGAGAGCGAGCGACATCGCCTCCCGTGTGTTTAGCCCCTTAGACTTAGACTTAGACAAATTTTATTGATCCACAAGGGAAATTATTTGGATACAGTAGCTCAAACATCACAATATAATAACAGAATAACAAAAATAGATGGTATAGCAAAAAGAGTAAGAGACAGGTGTCAAATGAGACATAATTATAATTAAAGCCGCGCGCGGCTATGGTGGCCCTCGCCCCGGTTCGCAGGCCCCCCCCGTGCGGCCGTGGGGGCCCCGCGATCGCTCCGGCTCGCCACTCGCTCTTCCCGACAGCAGCCCAGGTTGCCAGCTCGTCCACCGGAAAAATTATATTACGCACCTTTAGATATGCCCCTTTAAATATATTGTAGAAATCAGTGCGCCCCTGCTGGTGAGCCATAAAAAATGCCACATGTCCAAAATATGTTGGCCAACCGTGAAAAATTCCCCATGTCCGTAATATATTTATTTGCTTGGAATCATGCATAGAATTTAATTCCCGAATTTGGTCCAGATCCGATAATGTAGTTGTTTTATGTCTATGCTAGGGGGCGCTATAGTGTTCACTTTTCATATACTTTATAGTGTATTATATTCAGGCTGAGATCAAACATTGGTGATAAAAAAATTCAGCACGATAGGACAAAGCATGTGCGTGTAATAGATTTTAAACTATTTTTTTGGGGAGTATTTGCACCCCTGTTGGCCAACCGTGAAAATTGCCCCATGTTCGTAATATATTTATTTGCTTGTAATCTTGCATAGAATTTAATTCCCGAATTTGGTCCAGATCCGATAATGTAGACGTTTCATTTCTATTCTAGGTGGCGCTATAGTGTTCACTTTTCATATACTTTATATTGTTTTATAATCAGGTCAAAATCAAACATCAGTGATTCAAATTTCAGTGCTATAGGACAAAGCATGTGTGTGTAATATATTTTAAAGTATTTTTTTGGGGAGTATTTGTGCCCCTGCTGGCCAACCGTGAAAATTGGCCCATGTTTGTAATACATTTATTTGCTTGTAATCATGCATAGAATTTAATCCCCGAATTTGGTCCAGATCTGTTAATGTAGACGTTTCACGTCTATGCTAGGGGGCGCTATAGTGTTCAGTTTTATTATATTTCATATTTCATTACATTTGGGCCGGGGTCACGCAGTTGTGATTTGAATTTGAGCTCTCTAGGCCAATGCCTGTGGCCGTGAGAGGTCATCGAAAAAACAGGAAATGAAGGCGTTATTCGCCGGCGTGCTACGGGCAAACCGTAAAGAGTTGAGAAAAAACAATGCACACTTTTGTGAACCCATGTCTGTAGATGTGACATGTCAAATCTGAGCTCATTTGGACTAAACACAAAAGACTTGAACCTTTTTCCACACACCCAAGTCAAAACGGCGCCGAATTTTTGATCCAATATGGCCGACTTCCTGTACGTCACTGGGCAGTGTGATAATGACATTTTTTGTTTGTCTCCCTGAGCTCTATCACTGTTCTGAATTTCGTCAGCCTACGCCAAAATATGCTTTTCAGCTGCCCATAGACTAGGCCGGACCGGTCGATCTGATACCCCCATGTGGGACTTTTCGTCGACGTTCAGGGGGTCAAAATCGTGATCATTTGCAAGGAAAAAAAAAAAATAATAATAATAATAATAATAATAATAATAATAATAATAAAAATAATAAGAAACCGAGGAAGAACAAAATATATATGTACAAGTTGAAATAAAATAGAAATATAAGTAATAAAGTAATATTATAGTAACAACAGCGTAGCGTTGATGCAGACCCGGCATCCCAGAGCCCTGGTTTTAATCAGCAGGGACTTCAACCACGTCTCCCTGTCCGCCATTCTCCCCACTTACACACAGTACGTCACGTGCCCCACGAGAGACAATAGGACTCTGGACCTCCTGTATGCGAACATCAAAGACGCTTACACCTCCGTCCCCCTCCCCCCGCTTGGACGCTCAGACCACAACCTCGTCAAACTGCTCCTGCAATACACACCAAAGGTGCGAAGAGGACCTGCACGGAAGCTGTCTGTGAAGCTGTGGACTGAAGAGGCCAATGAGAGTTTGAGGGACTGTTTCCAGACCACTGACTGGAACATGTTCAGCAGCTCTTATGGAGATGACATCAATGGCCTGACCCACTGCATCACGGACTACATCAACTTCTGCGTGGAGAGCACTGTGCCAACCCGGAGGGTACGGTGCTTCTCCAACAACCACCCCTGGGTCACCCCTGAGCTCAAAGACCTCCTGAACCAGAAGAAGAGGGCTTTTAACTCAGGGGACAGAGAGGAGCAGAAGAGGGTCCAGCGGGAGCTTCAGTGGAGGATTCGTCGGGCCAAGAAGGATTACGGGAAGAAAATGGAGGAGCAGCTGGCCCAGAACAACGTGCGGGATGTGTGGAGAGGTCTGAAGAACATCTCAGGATTTGGTCAGAACACCAGAGGGACATCTGATGGAGATCAGCGCTGGGCGGATGAACTAAACGTTTATTTCAACCGTTTTGATTGTCCCCCCATCCCCTCTGCCTCTTTCTCGGATCCTCCCTCTCCACACACCCCCAGGCCACTGGACTCACCCCCCCTTCCCGGACCAACTCATTTCACACCGACTGTTCCCAGCACCAGCCCCCCTCTGCCCCCCACCCCCGGCAGTCCACCCCAGTCCCCCCCTTACTCCTCCCTCTACATCACACCGGATCAGGTGAGGAGAGAGCTGAGGCGGCTGAAACAGAGAAAATCTGCAGGACCAGATGGCATCTGCCCCAGGCTGCTGAGGACCTGCGCGGACCAGCTCTGTGAGGTTCTCTGCTACATCTACAACCTGAGCCTCAGCCTGGAGAAGGTCCCTGTCCTGTGGAAGACCTCCTGTGTGGTACCAGTTCCAAAAACAACACATGCCAGAGAACCGGCCTACTTCAGACCAGTAGCCTTGACCTCTCACCTCATGAAGACCATGGAGAGGCTGATCCTCAGCTACCTCCGCTCCGTGGTGAGCCCCACTCTGGACCCGCTGCAGTTTGCCTACAAGCCCAACATCGGAGTAGAGGACGCCGTCATCTACCTGCTGCAGCGGGCGCTCACCCACCTGGAGACTGCCGGGAGCGCTGTGAGTCATGTTCTTTGACTTCTCCAGCACCTTCAACACCATCAGGCCGGCACTGCTGCGGGGGAAGCTGGAGGACGCCGGAGTGAATGGACATCTCGCCGCCTGGACCATCGACTACCTCACTGACTGGCCACAGTATGTGAGGCTGCGCGGCTGTGAGTCAGAGGTGGTTGTCTGCAGCACTGGGGCCCCACAGGGAACTGTCCTTTCACCCTTCCTCTTCTCTATCTACACCTCGGACTTCACCTACAACACGGACACCTGCCATCTCCAGAAGTTCTCTGACGACTCGGCCCTTGTGGGCTGTGTGTCTGAGGGGAATGAGCTGGAGTACCGATCGGTCATCAGGGACTTTGTGGACTGGTGTGAGCACAACCACCTGTACCTTAACACCAGTAAGACCAAGGAGATGGTGATCGACTTCGGGAGAAGGACACTACTTCCCTCACCGGTGAACATCCAGGAACAGGACATAGAGACAGTGGACAGTTTTAAGTACCTGGGTGTTCACCTCAACAATAAACTGAACTGGTCCCACAACACTGACGCCCTGTACAAGAAGAGCCAAAGTCGCCTCCACCTTCTGAGGAGACTGAGTTCTTTTGGAGTGTGCAGGCCCCTGCTCAAGACTTTCTATGACTCTGTGGTGGCCTCTGCTCTCCTCTACGCTGTTGTCTGCTGGGCCCCGAGCAGTACAGAGCGGGACAGGAAAAGACTGAACAAACTAGTCAGGAGGGCCAGCTCTGTCCTGGGCTGTCCTCTGGAGTCTGTGGAGGAGGTGGGTGAGAGGAGGGTGCTGGCCAAACTCACATCCATCATGGCCGACACCTCTCACCCTCTGCACCGGACTGTAGAGGAACTGAGCAGCACCTTCAGCGGCCGACTGAGGCACCCTCAGTGCAAGAAGGAACGCTACCGCAGGTCCTTCATCCCCACTGCTGTCAGACTGTACAACTCTACTGTATAACACATGCAATAACCTGTGCAATAACCTGTGCAATAGCCCGTGCAATAACCTGTAACCATGTCACCTCAGTAACTGCCTCCACTGTCCTCAGATTATATATTTATATATTTGTATATTTGTATTCTTATATATATATATATATATATATATATATATATATATATATATATATATATATATATATATATAATATAAGAGATATGTTTTATTATATATTTACATTTCTTTCACTCCCTGTACATAAGAGCTACCTGATGTTGTAAATATGTTAATATTTATTGTGATTTTATTTTTTATTTACTTATTGTTCTGAGTGTTTTGCACAATTTTTCACAACTTTTTGCACTATACTGTCCCCTGACTGTGAGCTTCTGTCACGAGTGAATTTCTCCTCTGTGAGATCAATAAAGTCTTATCTTATCTTATCTTAATAAACTATATAATCACAGCTATGTACAAGAGATAAGAACGACAGTGCAAAAACTATGCTGATTGACAGGGCATGAGGTAATCCGTTACTTGGGATAACTTGTAGTACAGTTGTAGGGAGTATTATCTGTTACATAGTTGTTGTACAACTGTATGGCGTATGGTATGAATGTAGTCCTGAATCTCTCACTGTTTGAGCGGAGCTGTTGGAGCCTGTTGGAGAATGAGCTCCTCTGTCCCTCTATAGTCTGGTGCAGTGGGTGAGCAGGAGTGTCCATGATGGAGAGCAGTTTGTCCAGTGTCCTCCTGTCCCTCACTGTGACAGATGTCTCCAGTTCACAGCCGATCACGTGTCCAGCTTTAGGGATCAGTTTGTCAATCCGCCCAATGTCTCTTTTACTAGTGTCGCTCTCCCAGCAGACCACAGCGAAGTACAGGGCGCTGGCCACCACAGACTGGTAGAAGATCTCCAGTAACTTGCTGCACACATTGAAAGACCTGAGCTTTCTCAGGAAGTAGAGTCTGCTCATGCTCTTCTTGTAGACAGCATTACAGTTGTCCCTCCAGTCAAGTCTGTAGTTCACCTGTACGCCAAGGTACTTGTAGCAGTCCACTATTTCCACGTCCTGGCCCTGGATGGTAATGGGCTCCACAGGTGTCCTCTTTCTCCTAAAGTCAATCACCAGTTCCTTGGTCTTGTCAACGTTCAGGAGCAGATGGTTTGCCTGGGACCACTCCACAAAGTTTGTAATCAGTGTCCTGTACTCCAGCTCCTGTCCATCCCTGATACACCCGACCACTGCAGAGTCATCAGAGAACTTCTGCAGATGGCAGGACCTGGAACTGTACTGGAAATCAGAGGTGTACAGAGTGAACAGGAACGGAGACAGGACTGTACCCTGGGGAGCTCCTACATTACTGACCACCGTGTCAGACAGGGTGGTCCCCAGTCGCACGTACTGAGGCCTGCCTGACAGGTAGTCATTAATCCAGGAGACAATGGAGGAGCTGACACCCATCCTGGGCAGCTTCTCACTCATCAGAAAGGGCTGGATAGTGTTAAAAGCACTGGAGAAATCGAAGAAAAATATCCTTACAGAGCCCTTAACACTATCCAGGTGAGAGTGAGCCCCCTGCAAAAGATAGATTAAAGCGTCATCCACACTAATGTGGGACTGATAGGCAAACTATAGAGGATCCAGGGATGGTGCCACCAGGGGTCTGAGCTGAGCCAGAACAAGTCTCTCAAACACTTTCATGACATAAGATGTCAAAGCCACTGGTCTGAAGTCATTAAGTCCAGATGGAATAGGCTTCTTGGGCACAGGCACAATGCAGGAGGTCTTCCATAGTACCGGTATCCTTTCAAGCTTCAGGCTCAGTGTGTAGAGAAAGTGCAGGATCCCAGTGAGCTGTGTAGCACATGTCTGGTCTGGTCCAGGAGACTTGTTATAGTGAATTTTCTCCAACTGCCTTTTCACCTGCGCAGGTGACAGACACAGACACAAAGAGCTGGGTTCCTCCGTGGGGGTGGGAGCAGGTGTCGGAGCAGAGGTGATGGGCTGATGAATGGTCGTCTGGGTGGTCTGTGGTGAGGTGTGAATTGGGCGTCTGGGAGGTGTAGAGATGGGGGTGCCAGGGGATAAGAAGCGATTAAAGTGCAGATTGAGCAGGTTTGCTGTGTCTGGGCTATTGTCCTGCAGCTTAGATCGAGGGCTGAAGCCAGTGATGGCCTTCATGCCTTGCCACACTTCCCTGATGTTATTCTGCTGGAGTTTTGCCTCAAGCCTTTTTCCGTACGCTTCTTGCCCTAGTCTGAGCTGGATCTTCAGCTGCTGTTGCACCCTCTTCACCTCGTCCTTATCACCAGAGTTGAAGGCCCGCTTCTTCTTATTAAGTAGATCCTTCAGCTGGCTGGTGATCCAGGGCTTGTTATTAGGGTAACAGCGGACAGTGCGTGTGGGGATGGCTGTATCCTCACAGAAGTTGATGTAATCTGTTATACAGTCTGTCATGCTGTCAATGTCCCCATGCGGCAGGCAGAGCACATTCCAGTCTGTGGTCTCAAAGCAGTCCTGAAGGGCATCGCTGGCTTCCTGACTCCACTTCCTTACAGTCCTAGTGGTGACAGACTTCCTCTTTACTGCAGGGATGTACTGAGGCGTTAACAGGACCAGACTGTGGTCTGATCGTCCCAGTGGGGGCAGGGCAGTGGCACTGTATGCCTCCTTAGAATTGGCATACAGTAAGTCCAGAGTTATATTGTCCCGAGTTTTACAATCCACATACTGATGAAATGTGGGTAAAACACTGTCCAGTGAAACATGGTTGAAGTCTCCAGGAATCAGTAATAAAGCCTCCGGGTGTTTAGACTGCAGCTCAGCGACCACAGTGTGTATCCTGTCACACGCTGCATCTTCGTCAGCTGAGGGAGGGATGTAAACTCCGATGAACAGGACAGAAGTAAATTCCCTCGGTAAATAATATGGATGTATTCCCAAGACCATAAGTTCAATGTCCGGTGTACAGATCTGTTCCTTCACAGTAATATGGCCAGGATTACACCACCTTTCGTTCACAAAAACTGCAATCCCGCCGCCCTTCTTCTTACCGCTAAGGAAAGTGTCTCTGTCTTAAAGCCTGGTACAGATGCACTGTTGTCCGGGACGTTTGTATGAAGCCAGGTCTCTGTGAAGCACATGATACTGCTGACAGCGTACTCCCTCTGGGTCCGAACAAGCGCACACAGTTTGTCCATCTTATTTCCCAGTGACCTTACATTCCCCATTAGAACTGACGGAACCGCAGGCCTAAATTTCCTTCTCCGCTGTTTTGCTCTAACTCCAGCGCGGCATCCTCTGTTCTTCCTCCTCTGTAGTTCCACAGGAATGTCAGGCTTAACTCCAAACAGCACAGAGGACTTGGAGAGTGAAAGAAGGTGCTCTCTGGAATACACAAAGGGCAGTCTGGACTGCTGAGCCACACAGCAAGAGACAAAGAGGCCAGCAAAAATCAAGAAGAAACAACAAAAATGCCCAAAAAACATGATGAGTGTTTTATTGAACAAATAGAGTAAATAAAAATAAAGTACAAAAACTTAAAGTGCACATAAGAGTACCTTAAAAGGTAGATGTTAACAAACGCAGGAGCTACTGTACCCAGCTGCCACTCTCTCAGGCGCTCAGGTGTGAATGACCCAATATTTAGCAATTCAGTTGATTATGGAGAAATTAACAAATTTGAAATGAAATTAAGGTGAGTATACAGGGACAAAGATCCACTTTGTCACATATAGCACTACTTACTTACTTTAAGCCTGACTACATAATGGCGAACTTTGATGATTATGGTGAAATACGATTACATGTGTGGCAACCGCAGACAGTGCACAGAAAAAACATGTTTAAAAGAGTTAAATTCAGTTAGAACTGCGCCAAATCAGGCACTTGGTCAAGCCATTAGCTTTGCAGATTACCTTACAGCATGATCACAGTGTACCATGTATTTATGATCTATTGTTAACACCCAGTGCATTCCAAACCCAGTTGCAAACATATATGCCTCTGACACTTGACATAAAATTATTTTAGTTTTCAGAACAGTGCAAACGTGTTGAACTGCTTTTCTTCACCACTTCAGTGCTCAGTCTCTAGTGATGTGACCAAATAAGGCCAGAACATGGGTTCTGTTGGTGTGGGAAATGTGGCCATCTTGTGAGTGGAACAGGGGCAAAAAAAAAAAAAAAAAAGAACAGAAAAGTCATTAATTAAAGAGTTAAAAATTAACATATAATTGTATATTTGTCGTCCTAATAATGCTGGACTTTACCTGTCTCAGTCTGGACATTTGTTTCTGAATTATAAGCATTATTGAAGCCCCATGCAACAGCGGGCTAAGCGCCACAATTCAATTCAATTCAATTTATTTTTGTATAGCCCAAAATCACAACAACAGTTATCTCGGCGGACTTCACAAAATTGTTGATTTAGCAAATAGAGATGTCAGAGAATGAAGCAGAATAAGAATTCAAAAATACAGAATGTCCAACAACAAGCAGGCAAATGGATAATTGTCCCAGCATCCCCTGTCCTTAGACCCTCCTTCTCAGCAAGGAAAAACTCAGAAAAAAAACCCAGTGGGAAAAAACGGAGAAAAATCGAGGAGAACCACAGTGAAGGAGAGATCCACTCCTATGGACGGACAGGCAGATGAGGCCAGGATGTATCTATTGCAAGTAAAGTTGTAAGTCTGTAGGCCAAAGCTATTGGCAGAAGGAAACTACTAGTCTAGCAGGACGAGGACAGTTAATCCAGGACAGGGAAGGAGAGGAGGGGTCCAGGTCCTCGACACTAGGGGGCAGCAGTGGTCCAAACTGGAACAGCAACATCTGAAACAGTTACACTCCCCAAAAGGGGAGTGGGACAAGGGACAACATGTGAAAAGCAAAGAACAGACTACGAATGAACTAGTAATTGAATATTCTTAACAGTAGGAGGAGAAAAAGTAGGAGAAACCAGAGGACAGTGCTCAAGTTGCCATACTTTCCCCAGTAATTTATCTCCTAGAGCAGCTTAACTAGGCCTATGGGTTTAGTTCTGTTTCTGTTCCTAAGCTAATTCAAAGAGGAAAGTTTTGAGCCTAATCTTAAATATAGAGACTCTGTCAGCTTCTTTGACATGAGCGGGGAGCTGATTCCATAACAAGGGTGCTTGGTACCTAAATGCTCTACCTCCTAATGTACTTTTAACTGGAACAGTGAAGAGCCGGCCTCTCATTCCCGCATATGCTGCCCTTCCCCCAAAAAGTGTATAGAGAGGCTGCAGTCACGTGACCCACTTTGTTTTGGCTGCCATATTGACGGTCTAGCTGCTAGTGACGCTATCATGGCGAACATAGCAAGTGCGAGTAAAGTGATCAATAAAACCTCAGAATTTCACCAGACAGAACACAAGTTCCATCTACAGTAGATGCAGCCAATCGATTAAAATACGAGAAGCTTAAAAGATTCAATATTTCTGATCCATAATGCCTAAAACAACACCCATGATCACGCACAAGGAAAAACATCTTGATATCTAGATCTAACACATGTACATATATGTATTCATTCGTTTTGATGTGTACCTTGTACGCATTATTATCATAAAGTTTGCTTCTAATCTGCTATTACTTCTCATAAGTTAATAGAACTACCAAATATTTAAAAGTCCTAAGTAATGCACCGTTAACCAACAACGCCACTCCAGTGGTCACACCTGGAGAATTAACAGGTACAGCACACAGGTTCGTTTTACTGAAAGGCGGAGACTGTTAACTTGACTTTGACAATGTTTATTTACAGGAAATAAATTAAAAACAAACTTTATTTTAAACACTATAATATTTTAAAAGGTATTAGACTTTAAAATGGATTGAGCTCACACACATGCACACACATAAGAAGAACTAGGGAGCTGGGATTTATGCCGTGAAGGGGTGGAGTTATACTGGGGGAACACCAAATTAATAAAACACACATACACGCACACAGCAAACGAAGAAAATAGTGCACCTCAAACCAAAAGGTGACCACCACCAGGGAATCCACCACACGAGGCCTGATTAACAGCTCCTAGAACCAGACATAGATCTCATTACATTTTTTAAAATAAAACAGATAACCAGTGTTCAGACACAATACAGACAAAATTTTGCACACGCACTGCATGGCCCTTAAACAGAGAGTAGCTGGGCCCACGAGGCAGAGCGAGGAGCGTGATAGGCCTCCACAAAGCGGACCGGGGGTGCCCGGTGTAGCAGCAGGCAGCAGGGCAACAGCGCCAACACAATCACAGTAAGTATTTTAGCAGCAGTGTAAATGGCAGAGCAAAACAGCAGCGTCACTTTGTGCTGAAATGCAGCTCCAATGAGGGAGAGGCTTGGCTAAGATAAGATAAGATAAGATAAGATAATCCTTTATTTGTCCCACAATGGGGAAATTGCAGTGTCACAACGCAAGTTACAGAAACAGTAGGAAAATAAGAGCATGCATCAAATCAAGATAAATAATAATAATAATAAGTATTTACAATCAACTAAAAAACACAACACTGTAAGCTAAGCTAAAAGGCACAGGAACATTGCACAATAAGTGTTTTTGATTCTGAGATGATTGTGTACAGTGCAGTGATGGACAGTGATGGGTAAATAAATAAGTAGCAGGTAAAGTGACTTTAAATAATATTGCACATTGTTATTATTACTATGGAGATGACACATGGTTGCTATGGGGATGACACATGACTAGCATTGATCATTATACAGTCTGACAGCAGCAGGAAGGAAAGACCTGCGAAATCTCTCCTTTACACAGCGAGGGTGAATCAGTCTGTCACTGATGCTGCTCTCCAGAGCAGACAGGGCGTCCTGCAGGGGGTGACACTCATGGTCCAGCATAGACATGAGTTTAGCCAGGACCCTCTTGTCCCCCACCTGCTGCACCGAGTCCAGAGGACAGCCCAGGACTGAGCTGGACTTCTTGATGATCTTGTCCAGTTTCTTCTTCTCCCTCTCTGTGACGCTGCTGCTCCAGCAGACCACACCGTACAGGATGGCTGATGCCACCACAGAGTCATAGAAGGTCCTCAGGAGTGGCCCTCTCACTCCAAAGGACCGCAGTCTCCTCAGGAGATAGCCGACTCTGGCCCTTCCTGTACAGTGCATCTGTGTTATGAGTCCAGTCCAGTTTATTGTTCAGATGCACACCCAGGTACCTGTAAGAGTCCACTCTCTCAATGTCTCTTCCCTGGATGTTCACTGGTGGGGGGGCAGTAGAGTGGCGTCTGCGGAAGTCCACCACCATCTCCTTGGTCTTCCCCGCGTTGATGAGAAGGTGGTTCCGGTGACACCAGTCCACAAAGTCCTGCGTTAGTCCTCTGTACTCCGCGTCGTCATCGTCCGTGATGAGACCGATGATGGCGGAGTCATCGGAGAACTTCTGCAGGACGCAGCTGTCCGTGTTGTGTCTGAAGTCTGCAGTATAAAGGGTGAAGAGGAAGGGCGCGAGGACAGTGCCCTGGGGCGCCCCCACACTGCAGGTCATGAGGTCAGACACACAGTCCTGGGCTCTCACAAACTGGGGCCGGTTTGTGAGGTAGTCCAGGATCCACTCAGCCAGGTCACAGTCCACTCCTGCCCACTCCAGCTTGTCCCTCAGGAGCAGCGGCTGAATGGTGTTGAAAGCACTGGAGAAGTCAAAGAACAAGATTCTCACAGTGCTGCCGGGCCTCTCCAGGTGGGACAGTGAGCGGTGCATCAGAGAGATGATGGCGTCCTCCACTCCGATGCCGGGCCGATACGCGAACTGCAGCGGGTCCATCGCTGAGCTCACCGTAGAGCGGAGGTGACCCAGGACGAGCCTCTCCAGAGTCTTCATCAGATGAGACGTGAGAGCCACTGGCCTGAAGCTGTTGAGGTCTTTGGCGTGCGGTGTCTTGGGCACAGGTACCACACAGGAGGTCTTCCAGAGCTGTGGCACCACCTTCAGCTTCAGGCTCAGGTTGAAGACATGCTCCATAACTCCACACAGCTCATCTGCACAGGACTTAAGGAGCCTGGGGCTGATCCCGTCTGGTCCAGCAGCCTTCCTACTCCTTATCCGGCTCAGTTCTCTCCTAACCTGAGCTGTAGTGACAGACAAAGAGCAGGGGTGTGTGCTGGAGGTCTGGCTGAGTTCTTGATGTGGATTCGGGGGCTGGGGGGCTGAGGCTGAGGCAGAGGTGTGAAGTGGTGGCAGTCTGGGCCTTTGTGCAGGAGACAAGGTGAGCCCATGCAGCGGTGCGGGGGGAGGAGTGGGTGATTGATCAAACCTCAGGAAGTGAGAATTCAGATCGTTCACCCACTGTTGGTCTCCCTTTGTCTGGACGGGCGGAGGGCTGAAACCAGAGACACTCTTCATACTTCTCCACACCTCCCTGACATTCCGCTGCTGCAGCTGCTGTTCCATCTTCCTCCTGAAGTTGGCCTTAGCCTGTCTGATCTTCTTCCTCAGCTTCCCCTGTACAGTCCTCAGCTCCTCTTTGTTCCCGGACCTGAAAGCTCTCTTCTTCTCCTTCAGCAGAGCTTTGATGTCCGAGTTAATCCACGGCTTGTTGTTTGGAAAACACCGCACCGTCCGAGAGGGTACAGTGTTTTCAAAACAGAAGTTAATGTAGTCCGTAATACAGTCCGTGATAGCATTGATGTCCTCCCCATGAGGCTGGCAGAGCTCTGTCCACACAGTGGTGCTAAAGCAGTCCCTCAGAGCCTCCTCGCTCTCTGCTGTCCACCTCTTCACCACTCGGGGCTCCACAGGCTGCCTGCGCACAAGCGGTTCGTACACAGGCCTCAAATGGATGATGTTGTGGTCTGCTCTTCCCAGGGGGGGGAGGGGTGATGAGATGTAGGCCTCCTTGACGTTGGCAAAGAATAAGTCCAAAGTTCTATTGTCTCTTGTAGGGCAGGTCACATACTGGGTGTATGTCGGCAGGACAGATGAGGGAGATGCATGGTTGAAGTCCCCGGTGGTGAGGAAGAGGGCCTGTGGATGCTGAGTCTGAAGAGAGCTGATGCAGGAGAGCAGAGTGTCACAAGCATTCTCTGCGTTAGCACTGGGAGGAATATACACAGCCAGTGTGATGACGTGTGAAAACTCCCGGGGCAGGTAGAATGGCCTCATGCTAACAGCAAACAGTTCAATGTCTTTATTACACATCTGCTCCTTCACTGTACAGTGACTAGATTTGCACCATTTTTCGTTCACAAACAGCGCTAGTCCTCCTCCCTTCTTCTTCCCGCTCTCCTCCGTCCTGTCCGCACGCAGCAGGTGAAAGTTGTCCACAGTGACCGTAGAGTCCGGGATTAGCGGTGTTAGCCACGTCTCCGTAAAAACAATGATGCTAGCGTCCCTGTACTCCCGCTGGAATCTAGCGAGCGCCGCTAGCTCGTCCGTCTTGTTGGCGAGGGAGCGCACGTTCCCCGTGACGACGGAGGGGAGAACCGGTCTGCAGCGTCTCTTCTTTTCTCGGAGTTTACGTCCCGCACGGCGTCCACGGCGTGTCGTCCGTAGGATCTCCTCGGGGATGACATGCCTGTCCCGGGGGAACACAACAGCGCTGCGCAGCGCCATCAGCTGATCCCTTGTATAGACGAGGTGTCGGGGTCCCGTACACATCTTAAGCCGAGACAGGTAAATAATCCCCCAAAAGTGCGGAAAAAATGCAGCGTCGAGTGCAGCCCAAGCTTAACAATCAATGTTGCGAAAAATATTTACAAAAGTGGGGAGATTTAAGGGCAAAAAGTTAGAAAAGTTACGAAAAGTGCGGGAGCGCTGTGACGGGCAGCTAGCGCAGCGCCAGCGCCGGAAGTGATAAAAAAGCACCACATACCTCCAAACTTCATACTTCATGTGGCCTTCAGATTAGCTCAAGAACAGTGCGAACAGAGGTTCATGGAATGAGTTTCCATTGCCGAGCAGCTGCATCCAAGCCATACATCACCAAGTGCAATGCAAAGCAGTTGGTGGAGGGGTTGTTTTTCAGGAGCTGGACTTGGCCCCTTGGTTCCATTGAAAGGAACTCTGAGATTTTGGACAATTCCATGCTCCCAACTTTGTGGGAACAGCTTGGAGATGGCCCCTTCCTCTTCCAACATGACTGTGCACCAGTGCACAAAGCAAAGTCCGTAAAGACATGGATGGGAGAGTTTGGTGTGGATGAACTTGACTAGCCCCCACAGAGTCCTGATCTCAACCCGATAGAACACCTTTGGGATGAATTAGAACAGAGACTGAGAGCCAGGCCTTCTCGTCCAACATCAGTGTGTGACATCACACATGTGCTTCTGGAAGAGAGATCATATTTGAAAATGTATCAAAAATCTAAACAATAACATTTAATTACACATGGGCCTAGGTTTGTTTTTTGTTTTGTCTTACCAGTTTTCAAACCTTTTGGATGAAAATCCAAGGCATAGATATTCAAAGTATGAGAGGTATGATTTTGGAAAGTAATAAGTAAGAAAGTGAATACTTATAATTAATATGACTTGTCATCATGTGGGCTATTTTCCTGCAAAGTTCATCTTTCTATGTTTAAAAAAGTTTGGACACTTCTTCCATTGGTGTAATGTATTTTGAGTTTTTAAGACCCAAGGGCCTCTTTGGCAGACATCTCAACATACAAAGTCTAGTATCCAAACGTGACCAAATTCTAACACTTATAAATAAATTCATATCTAGATTCCCTTAGCTTATCTGAAACTTGGCTAACTGCAAACTCTCCTTCAGCTGTACTCACTGTACCAGGTTATACATTCTATAGACGAAATAGGGTAAAATCAAAAGGAGGTAGGGTTATGGTGTACATAAAAGACAGCATTAAATCTGAGGAAATAAGTCTAGTAAATAGCGATTTGGAAAGCACTGGGGTAAAACTAACTGTCTCATTAATGACCTGCTTCTTGTGTGTGCAGAAGTGGACATACAGACATACAGATGACACTGTACTGTGCATACTAATGCCGTGGTCAAAGTCACAGACTGGTTAAATCAATGCTGACTCCAATTAAATCTTTCTAAAGACAGTTGGTATGTTTTTCACCAAGACTCACAACTCACAAACCCAGATATTCTGATCAGAAATTACAAATAGTGCAGGAATACAACTAGCATTCTCCTAGACTCCACCCTTAGTTTTAAAGCTCATCATTAAGCGGATGAAGTTTAATTCATCTAGCTTCAGGTTTATCAGAAAATCCATGTCCACTGAAGCCTCCAAACTGTATATGCACTCTATATGATTCTGTCTCACATGACCTACTGCCTTACCACCTGGTCCCAGGTCAACCATTTTACACTCAAACCACTCCAGTCTCTGTATAAACAGACATCTAAAGTTTTGGACAAGAAACCACACCATTTTCATTGTTGCCATATCTTATCAAAATACAACCTTTTTAGTTGGGACAGTCTACTTCAATAATGTCTGCCAGATATATAAAATCATGCATGGCCTGGCCCCTCCTCCTCTCAGTGATTTTGTCAGTGTAAGGTCCAACACGAGGCAGGTCACTAGAGGATCATCTAGATCAGGGGTCGGCAACCTTAAATACTCAAAGACCCATTTGGACCGTCTCCCACAGAAAAGAAAACACCCGGAGCCACAAAACCCTTTTGACATCTAAACCAGTGCTAACCAGGGGAACTACAGGCAAAACTACAACTCCCAGAAAACAGACTACAACAAGCACCATCCTCCACTACAGCTCATAAGCGCGGGTCTTAAGAGAATTATTTACACCTTTCAGTCTTTTCATCACAACAGTAGCAACATAAATAAAGTGCATGAGTGAAATAAAGAACTGCGCTGCACACGTACGACCTGCAGACGTATAATCTCTGAAAAGTTTAACATGAACCATCTCCAACGCGATAGAAGCACAGAACAGACTCACCATAGGCAGAACATCCCTCAGTCACAGAAAGAACACGCAAATTCCACTGAGTCCTGCCCTTTAGTCCGACAGAAGCTGACTGCATCAGCAGCACAAGGAGCAGCTGTTTTTTCAGCGCTTCTAGTTTATGCAAATTAGCCATGTGGTTTTAAGTTTCGCTTCTGTATAACGTAAACAAATGTGCGCAAAGCTGCATTAAACACATTATTATTTGAGTCCTCCTCGTAGGAAATAAAAATCCAAACTTAAATTATCCACTGTCGCGTGTACCGCGTGTACCAGTCTCATCAGCCGTGAAAGCAAATGAATCTGCCCAGGTAGCATTAAGCGTTCTGTTTTCTTCAAAAACTTTTCTTTTCTTGGATTTATCATCATTGGGCCGAAAATCATACTGCTGATGTAGGTGCCGGTAAGTCCGGGCTGCCAGTGTGTGCAGGTGGCGCACATCAGCGGCTTTGACGCATATTTTGAGCGACAAAAATATTAAAAACGTTTTATTTAAATGTTACAAGATTACCATTATCTACAATTTTAGATTTACATTTAAAAACGAACAAACTAAAATAAAAATACAATGTAATTAAATACTCATTATTATTTTCCAAAATCACAGGGAGCCACGACAGATGAAAGAGCCACATGCGGCTCTGGAGCCGCAGGTTGCCGACCCCTGATCTAGAGGAAATTGTCATTCCTCTTAGAAAGACAGCATTTAGCCAATCAGCATTCTCCATTAGAACTTGTAAGGAACTGAGTAGCATCCCATTTACCATCAGGGAAATTTCCACATATCCTATTTATTAGGCAATCAAAATTGTCAACACTAACATACTTGTGGTTAATTATGCATGTGTTTTTTTGTTCTGCTCTCCTTCTTAAATGCTTTCGAAATGTTTTAACTAGTGTTGGTCTAAACGAGCCGAGGCACCGATACACACGTGTATGTGCTGAAAGCGATGCTTCAGCCAAGCTGCGTCACTGAGCGCATTACTTTAAGAAAAGTGACGTGACCGACACAGCGACACTAGCCGTGTCTCATTTCAGGAGCCGTGTCTCATTTCAGGGTCTGCATCCTCCGAGGCTGGTTTTCAGGCCGCATACGCCACTTCCGGCGCGACAAGGCCTGTCCCATTTCATGCAGCCTCCGAGGATGCAGCCTGAAAACCGGCCTCGTTTCCATGGAGATCAGGCCGTGAACGAAGGCCGTGAAAATGTATCCTTCGCGGCCTTATATTCCCCAGCATGCACCGCACGCGACTTCTTCTACGGTAAAAAATGGAGTCCGCGGCTGCGTCCCCTACCAGTTGCAATTTTACTTTTAAATGTAAGTACTGGTTTACCTCGCCTACAATTAATTCTCAGTTACTCGCTACATGAAACTGTTCATAAACAAGTTAACTTAAGTTGAACTTAAGATGTTAAGTTAAACATATGTATGAAGGTAGTTGTTATGGCTTAGTTTACGGATATTGTTGTATTAGCGGTTAGTAGCGTTATCCCTTACACTTGTTTATTAGCTTAGCTGTTGTAATGTTGGATATTCTCCAGTATGTAAGAATATTTTTGTCTTCAGGGAACAAGGAGCAGACCACCCGACTGATCGAGCTGAGGCGGGAGAACGACCACCTGTTCACCGGGGCTAAGTTCTCCGTGAACATGGCTTGGAGGTAAGTATTAAAACAGTGCTATATGCTCCTGTTAGATAATATAACATCAGCCATGAAAACTATATCAACGCTGGCATTACTGCCATTTGAAAACCTTTTTCATTTGTACATATGTGAGTAGTTGTGAATTAACCTGGGTTTCCCCATTTATTTCCTATGTTATCCACAGCCTGTACTTCTGTGATTACTAAATGATGGCCAGGAAGCTGGTGATCTGAAAAGTATACTACACAATGTAGTACTATCATGTGTAGTAATGTAGTAATATCACAATGGAGAACTAAACCTACCTATTTGTCAGTAGACAGTTGTTCACAAATAAGCTGGACTTATTAAGTGTTATTATCCATTATATCTCCCTTACAAAAGCACCATGAAAACTGTAATTAAAAAGAAATAATTAACTACATAAATGAAAGGATAGCGTGTGCTGCATGGTTATTGAACAAATGTTTGCAGTAACACTAGGAGATCTGTAGCAGATTTCATATTATATATAATATAATTATAATTGTACTGTATTTATTATTATGTAAATGTGAATGTTTATGTTCTGTTTGACTCTGGACAATACTGGAGAAGTTAGGCCTGCAATAATAAGGGCTGCAAATGAATCATGCTCATATTGAAATCTAAATTGTGAAAATATGTGTGGGATTTCTCTATTAATTAAGTTTTGATTTATGTTTTGATTTATCTAAACGGCCTTTGGATCTGAATGTATATACACTGAACCAAATTTACCTGTAATAGTTTTGTAGTTTTCTTAATGTGTGTGTCATTACAGGTTTTCACTCTGCAGGACAGGACTTTGATCAATCAGACATAAGGCCCATTCTCCTCCAGAAGACAAGGGATACATCACACTGAGTGGTCCAAGTGCACTGGGTCATGTCTCCACTGTCCATGCTGACTGTAGAAGACCTGTGGGGTCTCTGGTTGCATCAGGCCTCCCTCCTGCACGTGCTGCTGCTGTTCCTAATGTGTCCTAATAGTGATGTGTCCATAAAGTTTAGGTTTAACTTCTAATTTCCTGCACAAGTAAAATAGTCAAATGGTAGTTTCTTTGCATCTTAGCAGAGGAGCACCTAAACAGCTTAATCACTGAGGAAGTGTCCCATGATAAATGTGGCCTTATATGACCTTAACAAGTGTGTGAGACAAAACTGAAAACATATGATTTGCTCATAAGTTTATTTGAATGTTTTTCAGTCTATACTGACATTTGAATCATGGTGAAATGTGCCACTTATTTGATGTCTCTTTTGATAGTAATTAATTACATGTACTATAAGAATGTACTATTGTACTGCAATTAAGCAGTGGTAATCCACCTGATCATATTTTGCAAAGATAATTTGTTCATTTTGGACTGTCACCTGCTTCAGCAACAAGGGAACAGGATTTGAGAGTTCACTGACATACAGCTGTTTTTACTCACCTATTATTGCATTGAATGTGTGTAATGGTTCAATGTTTGACTTTTCACATCAAGATAAAGTATTTCCAGAAGTTCCTTTGAATGTTTAATAAACCATCTTTTCTCGAAGGAGAGATGTCTTTCTTTATAAACTGATTTAAATGCATTCCCTGTATAAATGTAATCCTTGGTCAATATAGAAATATTTAATAATTATAATAATAATTAATAATGAATATCTCATCACTGTATTTGAAATTTTAAGGTAATTTATCCTATTTCAGATCTATCCCAGAAATATAACAGTTTTGTTTTGCAAAAGTTAAACATACGTTTTCGTTTCAGCCACAAGATTTGGATGAGAATTATTAGAATAACTTGGTCTCAAAATCCGATAGTTCAATTACCCACGCGTAATCTTTGTTATTGATCCGTGTGCGTAATCTGCGTGGTGCGTGTTGTTAGCATTAGCGTTAGCATTAGCGTTAGCAGCGTGTCTTGGTTGCTGAGCGACGGGAGCGGCTCCGTGGGCTGGACCTGTCCCATTTCGCCAACGGAAATGCTGTCCTCGGAGGCTGGTTCGAAGGCTGCAGCCTTCACGGCCTTGGAGGCACCTGGCCTCGGAGGATGCAGACCCTGAAATGAGACACGGCTAGGGTCTGCATCCTCCGAGGCTGGTTTTTCGGCCGCATACGCCACTTCCGGCGCGACAAGGCCTGTCCCATTTCATGCAGCCTCCGAGGATGCAGCCTGAAAACCGGCCTCGTTTCCATGGAGATCAGGCCGTGAACGAAGGCCGTGAAAATGTATCCTTCGCGGCCTTATATTCCCCAGCATGCACCGCACGCTACTTCTTCTACGGTAAAAAATGGAGTCCGCGGCTGCGTCCCCTACCAGTTGCAATTTTACTTTTAAATGTAAGTACTGGTTTACCTCGCCTACAATTAATTCTAAGTTACTCGCTACATGAAACTGTTCATAAACAAGTTCACTTAAGTTTAACTTAAGATGTTAAGTTAAACATATGTATGAAGGTAGTTGTTATGGCTTAGTTTACGGATATTGCTGTATTAGCGGTTAGTAGCGTTATCCCTTACACTTGTTTATTAGCTTAGCTGTTGTAATGTTGGATATTCTCCAGTATGTAAGAATATTTTTGTCTTCAGGGAACAAGGAGCAGACCACCCGACTGATCGAGCTGAGGCGGGAGAACGACCACCTGTTCACCGGGGCTAAATACTACGTGAACATGGCTTGGAGGTAAGTATTAAAACAGTGTTATATACTCCTGTTAGATAATATAACATCAGCCATGAAAACTATATCAGCGCTGGCATTACTGCCATTTGAAAACCTTTTTCATTTGTACATATGTGAGTAGTTGTGAATTAACCTGGGTTTCCCCATTTATTTCCTATGTTCTCCACAGCCTGTACTTCTGTGATTACTAAATGATGGCCGGGAAGCTGGTGATCTGAAAAGTATACTACACAATGTAGTACTATCATGTGTAGTAATGTAGTAATATCACAATGGAGAACTAAACCTACATATTTGTCAGTAGACAGTTGTTCACAAATAAGCTGGACTTATTCAGTGTTATTATCCATTATATCTCCCTTACAAAAGCACCATGAAAACTGTAATAAAAACAAGACATAATTAACTACATAAATGAAAGGATAGTGTGTGCTGCCTGGTTATTGAACAAATGTTTGCAGTAACACTAGGAGATCTGTAACAGATTTCATATTATATATAATATAATTATAAATGTACTGTATTTATTATTATGTAAATGTGAATGTTTATGTTCTGTTTGACTCAGGACAATACTGGAGAAGTTAGGCCTGCAATAATAAGGGCTGCAAATGAATCATGCTCATATATAAAAATCTAAATTGTGAAAATATGTGTGGGATTCCTCTATTAATTAAGATGTTTCGATTTATCTAAACGGCCTTTGGATCTGAATGTATATACACTGAACCAAATTTACCTGTAATAGTTTTGTAGTTTTCTTAATGTGTGTGTCATTACAGGTTTTCACTCTGCAGGACAGGACTTTGATCAATTAGACATAAGGCCCATTCTGCTCTTCCTCCTCCAGAAGACGAGATACATCACACTGAAGACGAGTGCACTGGGTCATGTCTCCACTGTCCATGCTGACTGTAGAAGACCTGTGGGGTCTCTGGTTGCATCAGGCCACCTCCCTCCTGCACGTGCTGCTGCTTACCCTAATGTGTTCTAATAGTGATGTTTAGGTTTAACTTCTAATTGCCTGCACAAGTAAAATAGTCAAATGGTAGTTTCTTTGCATCTTAGCAGAGGAGCACCTAAACAGCTTAATCACTGAGGAAGTGTCCCATGATAAATGTGGCCTTATATGACCTTAACAAGTGTGTGAGCCAAACTGAAAACATCATTTGCTCATATGTTTATTTGAATGTTTTTCAGTCTATACTGACATTTGAATCATGGTGAAATGTGCCACTTATTTGATGTCTCTTTTGATAGTAATTAATTACATGTACTATAAGAATGTACTATTGTACTGCAATTAAGCAGTGGTAATCCACCTGATCATATTTTGCAAAGATAATTTGTTCATTTTGGACTGTCACCTGCTTCAGCAACAAGGGAACAGGATTTGAGAGTTCACTGACATACAGCTGTTTTTACTCACCTATTATTGCATTGTGTGTGTGTGTAATGGGTTCAATGTTTGACTTTTCACATCAAGATAAAGTATTTCCAGAAGTTTCTTTGAATGTTTAATAAACCATCTTTTCTCAAAGGAGAGATGTCTTTCTTTATAAACTGATTTAAATGCATTCCCTGTATAAATGTAATCCTTGGTCAATATAGAAATATTTAATAATGATAATAATATTTAATAATGAATATCTCATCACTGTATTTGAAACTTTAAGGTAATTTAGCCTATTTCAGATCTATCCCAGAAATATAACAGTTTTGTTTTGCAAAAGTTAAACATACGTTTTTGTTTCAGCCACAAGATTTGGATGAGAATTATTAGAATAACTTGGTCTCAAAATCCGATAGTTCAATTACCCACGCGTAATCTTTGTTATTGATCCGTGTGCGTAATCTGCGTGGTGCGTGTTGTTAGCATTAGCGTTAGCAGCGTGTCTTGGTTGCTGGGCGACGGGAGCAGCTCCGTGGGCTGGACCTGTCCCATTTCGCCAACGGAAATGCTGTCCTCGGAGGCTGGTTCGAAGGCTGCAGCCTTCACGGCCTTGGAGGCACCTGGCCTCGGAGGATGCAGACCCTGAAATGAGACACGGCTACTGTCGTATTGTACCAAATTGTATCACGTGTCATTGAGGTGCCAGTTCTAAATCAGGAAGTCCAGCACAGATCGATCCGCTTGTTGCTATGACGCCGTTCGTCACTATGGAGCCTCCAAGAAAGAGAAAGTATTCATCATTTTGACTTCATAACATCTGATAAGGTCATCTGTATTCCATTCCCGTTTCCACGACAGACAAATTCTTTTATATATATTTTTATGACCCACAGGTGAAATGTCGTGTATGCTCAACGGAGTTGTCCTATGCAATCCGAAACACGTCATCAATGCTGCGGCATTATAGAGCTCGCCATGAAAGAGAAGAAAATACACCAGGAATGGACACTGGTGGATTAGTATTTTGTAATCAGTCACTAATTATTATGGAGGCTTATTATGGAGGCTTACCTCCAAGGGTAAGGTATGGAGGCACTGGAATATTGGAATTCTCAAAAAAAGACCTACCCACACTTGTTCAAACTGTCCCGAAAATATTTGTGTACTCCTGCCTCATCAGTTCCTTGTGAACTCAAATGTTACAAGCACAATGTGTAAAACGTTCACAAGTACTCATATGACACATGCAAAATGTGTTTCATTAATCATCACAAGAATATTCACTCTAATTTCACTTTATCACATAGAGATTATTGAACATAGGCCCAATTGTTATGTTCACATGTGGAAAAAGTAATATCTTGCACTTAATTATGCAAACTCATTACAATGTGTTTCTTTTGTAGTATAGCTGCAGTACATTTTTAAACCACTAGATGGAACCCATACTCATACCAACACAGCGTGATACAGTGTCGACACACACTGAGGTATCACCGGCCCATCACCAACTTTCAGAGGCATCTCTGGCCCTTTAAACCAGAACACAGCTCATCTTCAAAACATTCTTCAACAGAATAAAATGTAAGTTTTCATAGGTGCTATTAAAGTCGTAATTTTACGAGAATAAAGTTGTATTCAAAGTAAAGATGTTATCCGTTGCACTATGACTAAAATGAGGTACATCAAAAGTGTTTTTAGTTTTTTTTACATTTTATTAAATAATCAAAATTTATTGATATGGCAGCACAAAATCAAAATAACACTATACAGAGGTCTTAATTTGCATTTAGTTTTAAAAGTAAGAACTAGAATCCTCCAACCACCAGACAATAAGAACGCTATTAGGTTTGTGTTCTTTTGGGTGAGCAAAGGTTTTCATGAGCTAGAGGAACCTCACAGAGTTCCTTCACTATGACTCCACTGCTCCAGTGTATAAAGTGTGCTCCCAGTTTAGTGTGAAGAAACTTAACTATTTAAGGTGAGACACTGCAGGTGAATAGGAAAAAATAATACATTTAGAGATATCAATTTGAAATTTGTAGTTTACTCACATAAATGTAAGAAAAAAAATATATGACAAGTTTTTCATCATGTAATGTTTTCATATAAACAAATGTATATGCATCAGCCATTTTTGGACATATGAATCTCAAAAATAGATGGAGCCAGGTTAAAATAGTTTGCTTCATTTTGTCCCTTTAGATACAAGGAACAGACAGATGAAATTTTGGATATCTTATTTAGTAATTGAGTAAATTATATCTTACTAAAAATGGCCAAAAAAATGTTATTTCACCAAATATTTTGGAGTTAAAACTATATTATAGATACTATAACTATATTATAGATATTAAAAAATCCTTCTGTATGTTTCATCAAAATCTTATTAAGTTCACAACTGGAAAGTGGTGTATGCCGTTGCTACTTTAAGGGGTGAAATATCAATTATGATATTTCCCTGCAGATTTGGACTTTTTTTTTTTTTTTTTTTGCAGTGACCAAACTGATAAAAAAGGGGTGAAATGTTTTGCCTACAGCGTCTTCCCTAAAAATACTAATATCAGAGTTTTTGTAAAATGTAAAGTATTGCAGATAATTTGAGGACATGCACACCAAAAACATTTCCATGGAGGTACATTTGGCAAACTGAACCGGGTGTGGCTGTCTTATTGTTAAGGCCATTTTCAAAATCCTGAGTTGTTGGTCATTTATGGCACAGCGTTTAAGTCCTGGTGCAGTGCTCAGCCCCAGAAGCGCTGGCGTCCTTGAGCCAGGGTCTGCTCTGTCTGAGGTGGGCTTATAACACCGCCACTCATCTCCATGGTAACCAGGAAGTACAGATTGGCACCCATCATGGCGAGGGATGGAAAAAAGGACAACCCGAACCCGAAGGCCCGGACACTGCTCTGGAACGCTGCAGCCACCCAGTACACCACTCTGTGGACAAAACAAGTGCACCTTTAAATGCTGCACTAGTCTGTGGACAAAACAAGCGCACTTCTGCACTAGTCTGTGGAAAAAAACAAGCGCACATTTAAACGCTGCACTAGTCTGTGGATAAAACAAGTGCACCTTTAAAGGCTGCTCTCGTCTGTGGACAAAACAAGCACATCTTTAAATGCTGCACTAGTCTGTGGACAAAACAAGTGCACCTTTAAAGGCTGCACTAGTCTGGACAAAACAAGTGCACTTTAAAGGCTGCACTCGTCTGTGGACAAAACAAGCGCATCTTTAAACACTGCACTAGTCTGTGGACAAAACAAGTGCACCTTTAAATGCTGCACTAGTCTGGACAAAACAAGTGCACCTTTAAAGGCTGCACTAGTCTTTGTACTGTACAAAACAATCGTGTCATTTACGTTGTAGCTACAGTTTTTAGCCTCTGCAGAGCACCCGCAGTCAGGCAGCGGTTCCATGGACATTTAAACAGCAAAATAATCAGATTTCGGACTAATTTTGCAGTTTGCATGCATACATACATTTTAGTAATTCTAAGCCAACAGAAATCTGATAATAATCAGATTTTGGTATGTATATCACTGCAGTCAGTATTTCAGCTAATACTGGTAGGCCTGTCATGAAAATTACTATGAAAGCTGGAACAATAAATATTTTAGGATCAATTTTTATTGTGTGTACTTTGCACTAGTGGAAAATATTTGGTTATTTTTTAGCTATATCATAAGATTTAAGCCATAAAAGGTCGAATTAATAACTTCTATGACTCATTACAGATGCAAACTAAGTACTAAAGTGCAGCATGTATTTTAACAATATTGTACTTTTAGAATAGTCTTTGTGGTATAAATCTGCTCTTGGGTTGTTGTGTCAGTAGCATAAATTTTTTATCATCTAACTTCTGGTTGGGCCTTTAATTGAATGTAATAGGACTGATTACAGGATGGTTTTGGCACCATCCATCCATCCATCTTCTCCCGCTTAATCCGGCTGGGTCGCGGGGGCAGCACACTGCCCATTACTCTGTGCACCAGACCCAGACCCCTATGAACCCCTCTGCAGGTGGTGAGCCCACAGGAGGGAGGAATTCCTTGACGGTCCTTGATGGTAAACTGTTCATAGGGGTGTTGCATGTTTTTGGTTGATGGGGGGAAACCGGTGGTTTTGGCATATCTCATAATATTTTAACTTTTAGTCATACTAACTGTTGAGTATTTATTTGAAGGATAAATAGCAGTTACATAGCTTATTGCACAAGCAATTCAATTGCGTCAAGTGTGTTTTAAGGAAATAAGTGCCATTTTGTGTCCCTGCACTGGTATCAGTTAATATTGTGTATTGGCAGATACTTAATATCAAAGTATCGATATCGGTATTGGAACTGAAAAAGCTGTTCATCCCTGGTTGTATTAGCCACAATCTCTATCTGAGGCCACACCTAATGATCAAATAGACGTTTTTAGGACCACAGCTGAAGGATTTTGAGGTGAGAAAAAGTTTATGATCTGAAAATGGGTAAAAATCGCCACAAAAACCAACCTTTTTGAAGGTGCTCTGTCAGCCAAACATGAGCTGTTTGTGATTACATTGCGCTCTTTGGAAAAAATCCTTTCTGGGCAGGAGGGATTTTTTCTCTGTAGTACAGCACCCTATCCAGTTATTTTAATAGATCCACCCCATACACCTTCACTTCACTAGAATCATTTGGGTAATTTCAGCCCTTAGAACTGCCAATATCTACTAAACAAAATGTAAAATGGAGCTGTTAACTTTAAAACTACCATGAACATCATGACATCATAAAGTGGAACAGAGCCTTTTCAGTTTTGGAGATGTAGACTAATAATAAAGGGTTACTCAAACATGTGTGAATGAAACAAAATACAACTCAGGGTGTGTTTTTGAGGAGGTAACAACATTCTAACATGGCTTAAAGCTCACAGGAGTCAATATAGGACCTTTTACACAATTAATAAATATAACATTTTAAAGCTCATCAAAAGCTACAATTAAAACAGAACAGCATTCTGGGCACATACTGGGCCTACTACTTGTGGTCACTTTACAGTTGAGATTGTGCACAGTTGATGCAGAAGCCAGAGAGATGAGCAGTTCACAGGTTTTTGGTGTCAGGGAAACGTACCGTCCGAGGCAAAAGAGCACCGTGAGCAGGGGCACCACTTTCAGCTGGTCCTGGCTCAGGTAGGTCGCCATTACTACCAGCTGCATGAAGTAAATCAGGAACAGGTTGGCGGAGTCAGACACAAAGCCTCGGTGTACGCTGACATCATTAGACCCAGCTCCCTTCAGCCCTCCAGAGACATAACCCTCAGTGTGACAAAGAGACTGTACTTCACCAGAGCGGAGTCGCGACACGCCCAGGACCAGGTACCCTGAAACATGAGACAGAAGGGGGCACTACGTCAGAAGCAGGCCTGCTATGATAATTACAATATCTGCTTATATATCCATATATGATAGATTCAACAATATTTTGGGGGGGTCAATAGTTATCATGTGTACATTTTCATTTGCACTACCGGCTTTAGAAAACAGCACAGTACAACAACGGCAGCTGTCAAAGTAGTTAATGACATCTTGCAATCCTTGGATGAAAAACAGCATTGTGCAGCTCTTTTTGTTGACCTCTCCAAAGCCTTTGATACTGTAGATCATACTGTGCTTGAACAAAAACTGCACAGCATCGGGCTTTCAGATCACACAGTTGGCTGGTTCTCAAACTATCTGTCTGACAGGACTCAGTGTGTCAAGTTTCAGAATCATAGATCCAGTCTGCAAAGAGTGTCCACAGGAGTCCCGCAGGGCTCTATTCTCGGGCCTCTTCTTTTTATTATCTACATAAACAATCTTGACAATAACATCAACAAATGCAAACCTACACCTTTATGCCGATGACACCATTCTATACACTTCAGCCCCCTCAGCAGAGCTTGCACTGTCCAAACTCCAAGGAGCCTTTGACCAACTACAAAAAAACTTTTATTATCTCAAGCTTGTTTTAAACGCAGACAAAACTAAATACATGCTGTTTTCCAAATCCAAAACGACACCTCAATATCTCCCCCAAATTACCACAAATGAAGGCAAACCAATTGAAAAAGTGTCAGAATATAAATATCTTGGGATTTTAATTGACGACTGTTTTTCCTTTAAGCCACACATTCAAAAATTGACTCATAGACTCAAATTGAAGTTGCGCTTTTATTTTCATATTAAATCTTGTTTGTCATTTGAGGCTCGTAAAAAACTTGTAAATGCCACTTTTCTGTCTGTTCTCCATTTTGGTGATGTCATTTATATGAATGCCTCTGTTGAGTGTCTACATGCTCTTGACACTGTGTATCATGGTGCACTACGTTTTATTACAAACATGAGGTCCCTGACCCATCATTGTGTCTTGTACGCCCGTGTGGGCTGGACTTCTTTGACACTTCGTAGATTGAAACATTGGTATCTTTTTATTTATAAATGTCTTGTTGGGCTGGTGCCGTCCTATCTCCAGCAGCTCATAGAGGTGAGGAGCAGCAGCACTTACAGTCTCCGCTCTCAGGAGCTGCTCCTGCTCTCGGTGCCCAGAGCTCGCACAGAACTTGGAAAAAAGGCTTTTCGCTTTGCTACAGCTCATTCCTGGAATGAACTCCAGAAGGAATTTAACCTGAAAGATCTGGTGTCGTTGAACTCTTTTAAGTCACTTTTAACTGAACTTGAAACAAAACTATCAATTTGTAAATGTTTGACATAGGACTCGTTTTATGATGCTTTGGTTTGTGTGAAAATGTGAACATGTGTCATTGTTTTGTGCCTGTGCTGAGGCTGCCTCTTGGCCAGGACACTCTTGAAAAAGAGATTTTTAATCTCAATGAGTTTTTTTTATCCTGGTTAAATAAAGGTAAAATAAAAATAAAAATAAAACAATAATTTTTGGTTATTTTTTGGCAATATGATTTGAGGTGTAGAAGGTTAAATTAAATGTCCTATATTACACATAACAGATTAATGTTATAATGTTATCTCATCAAAAACATACCAGGAGCTGTATTTTGTTTCATTCACACACGTTTCAGTAATCTTTATTATTAATCTGTCTACAGCTACAAAGCTCAAAATGGTCTGTTCCACCTTTTGATGTCATATTTTCATGCTATTTACCTTAGCAATTCCAAGGCTGTTTTTCCAATTTTCCAAATGATTCTAGTGAAGGTGTTTGGAGTTTACAAACACAGTGGAGCACTTCCTGTATTACCACATGACATCACACAGTGGAACAGTGTTTTCTGTTTGAAAGAAGAACTCAGCCTGAATATGCAGGGTTTATGTATGTGTGAATGAAACAAAACACAACTCCGGGTATGTTTTTGATGAGATAACATTATAACATGGTTTAAATAGCATAATACGGGCACCTTAATAACTTCTATGACTCATTAGAGATGCAAACTAAGTGTTAAAGTGTTTCATTCTGCTATTTATTTATTTATTGCAGCTCATGATATTTTTAACAATATTGTACAGTTTTTGTGGTTTAAATCTGCTCTTGGGTTATTGTGTCAGTGGCATAAATTAGTTTCAAATTATCGTTTATCATCTACTGTATAATTTCTTCAGCAATATAGCTATTTAGAAACTTTATTGATCCTGAAGAAAATTCTAATTTCAACAGCAGCAACAATGGAACAAACATAATAATATAGCAGTCCATCCTCTTGCATTCATCAGCTATAAGGATGCAACAAACAACTTCAAATGTGTCCGTGGAGCAGGACAGGGACAATAGCCCCAAAGGTGCCTTCCTGTCCGGTGACTGTGCTGTGCAGGGGGTGATGGGGGTTGTCCATGATGAACAGGAACTTGTTTAGGGCCCTCTCCTCAGCCACAAATGTAAGTCAAGCACTGCACCACTACAGATCCTGAATTCCTCAGCTTATCCAACCACACGACGTCCTTCTTCTTGAGGATTCCTCCCTAGCCACCAGCTCAGACCTGGGATCTGAGCTGGTGGTGTAGCACCAGTCGCTCCATTGTCTTTATCACATGTGATGTCAGGGCGACTAGCCTGTTGTCATTCAGCTCCTTGGGATGAGGCTTTTTGGAGACAGGGACAATACAGGATGTCTTTCATTGAGTAGGGACCCTCCTCAGACGCAGACTCACGCTAAATATGTACTGCAGAGGCTCCCCCAGCTCAGCAGCACAAGCCTTCAGGAGTCTTGGAGGTATTCCATCTGGCTCTGCTGCTTTACTGGCACAGATTCTTCTAAGCTGACCAGTCACCTGAGTTGCTGTGATGCTCTCTGTGGGGCAGTCATGTGAGGATACAAGGTCGAAAGACTGAGCAGTGTCACTGTTTTTGTGGGATGACAGAGAAGTGGCAGGGTATATCATACTTCAAAATGTTTTATTGTGTGTTTAGTCAGAAGCAGAGCACATCAGGGGACTGAACCAGAGCAGGACTCACCCAGCACTATAGGCAGTGTAGCAAAGACGGAGCAGCGTAGAGTGTAGACCAGCCTGAGGGGGGCGCTGTCCATCACCGGAGCATCAAAGGGCAGGAAGACGTATCCACCCCACAGCAGGAAGGGGAAGAGCAGAGCCGCTGTGCCCAGGGACACCGCCATCTTGAGGACCATGCGCTCACTGCAGCAGCGGCCTGTGTCAGGAAACTCGTCATTCAGAAAGTCATCTTTTATATTGGCACATAGAAGCTTTAAAGAAAAGAAAGAAAAGATCTAAAAACGACTTAAAGGGGAATATTATGCAAAAGTGTTTTGGTTTTTTTTTCAGCTTTCTATCATATTATAAAGTTGATTCCTCATGAAAAACTTGCCTGAAGAGGTTTTAGATGTATATTTGAGCATTTTAGCAAACTCTCTGGGCCCTATTCAAACCCTCCTTATGGTTACCAGTACGATTCTGTGCAAGGCTCCGCTCACAAGCCTACATCGCCCATGCTCCCACACGACAATTCTCCATTAATATACAAAAACAAGATATAAAAATGTACACAACAACTTGACCAGATGCGATGTGCAGTAGTTTCATTAACTGAACACACACTGATTGTGTTCTGAAGGGGGAGTGACTTATCATGGGGAGCAAAAGGAGGGACACTATAGTATGTTGAAAGCTTAAGTGAAACGTATTAAACATTTAATATGTTGTCTTATAATATAATATGTAGCATTTTCAAAACAATAAAGGGTACAATGGTAATATCTATAAATAAATAAATAAAATGAAAACAAAAGAGGAGAACAAACTAAGTACAGAGCAGTTGGCTCTGGTACTGTAGTACTGGGGCATTGTTGAAAATTGCCTCTTCAATGCAGGAGATTAGTCAGACGTGCACGAATCACTCTAAACACAACTTCAGAGGGAAACAATCCACAAAGAGTGGATTTTGTTGTTTCCAAGCAGCCAGCTTTTAATCATGTTATAGTTGTTTCCCCTTCTCATTTACTCTCAAAGTTGTATTAGAGTAAAGATGGGACATTTGTCAAAAAAAGATCGAATTGTTCGATTCTGGTGTTTCAATTCAATTCCGTGTTAAGATTTTCGGCTTTATGTATGTCAATCAAATACGCTCGTAATTCATACGCGTGCTACCGCAATCTTTTAAAAAACACCATCTCGTCAATTTGACTTAGTAAATAAGGCATTTAGACATTATTACGTCTTATAACATGCTTAGTGGCAAAAACAGGAGAGGAGAGCGCATTTTTTTCAGGGGGAGGGGAGGGGCTGTTGCTGGGAACAAGGCAGAAACACGCAGATACACAGACATGAGAGTATCGACTGTAGTCTATGCATGAGAGTCAGGAGGAGCAGAGACTTAGCCATTAAAATAAATAAATGCAGACAACAGAAAAATTTGATGGTGATGTTTATGTCTTAAAGCCCTTAAAGTAACATATCATAAACCACAAGCTCCTCATGAGACACAGGATTTTTTAAATGATTGTAGCCTAAATCTATAAGCCAAATATTTATTTATATAGTGGCCAAATGTGATGGGTCTATTTTAGTTTAATTATAACAATTGGCAACCTATTTTTTATTTAATTTAGAAAATTATTTATTTTGGATACAGTAGGAACACTAAATGTTATGACTTATTGTTCATGCTAACAAAAGTTCAGAGCATTAATAACAATGACTTTATTTTTTAATTCAATGTTAATAGTAGATTTTGTGTTTTAAGATAAGAAATAATGTTGATTTAAAGAACTTATCTAAATCGAAGAAAATCAAAAACCAGAAGTCCAAAATCAAGTCGAATAGAACTGTAACTTAGAGTGATTTAGAGTGATTTGTGTATGCTTGAGCAATCTTGAATCGCTTATTTTCAAGACGCCATATTTTCGCCGTCACTGATACACACCCACTGCTCTGTGTTTACTTTGTTCTTCATTTTAATTTTTTAAATAATGATACAGGTAGGGTTCGGCAGTGTCATTTTGGTACAAATGAAAAAAATGCTCTGCTCTTTTGTGATGTGCAGCTATCCATAGGAGGGGCCCATAAGAGGGGCCCACAGCATGCAGTGCTTTGTTGTGATGACATTTACAGCGACAGTTTTCTAACGCAGAGGTCAGTGGAATTATTTCGTCCAAATTATAACATAATGATCCATGGGTATCTTGGTTATAATGATACAGCAGACACAAGCACAATATGTGTGCTTTAAATCCATGTCAATTAACCTGTTCAAATGTGTACCTCTATGTGGCGCATCCTCTGGCCACTCCTCTTGAACAAAGTGCTGCTGGAGGAAGGGCTTCTTCTCAGCCTCCATTTCCCATGATGCCTTGATGCTGGTGGGGGCGGGGCTGAACACCTGAGCTGCACTGACAGGCAGCGTGTTCTCCTGCCAGGCTCCACCCTCTGGTGCTGACATCATCACCTGGCTCTCTGTCCAACTGCCGGCTTCCTGAGGCTTCAACTGCGACATCTCCAACATACATGTATCACACAAGTGTAAGAGGTCCTAGAAGTCAAATACAAGCATTAGAAGACAGGTTAAGGTTAAGGTGCTCTTTATTGTGTCCTGTAGTTGTCCTGTGCATTTGACCCATCCTTTAATGCCACTGGGGTAACCTGTCAGGAGCAGTGGGGCTGCAGGGGACCCATCGCCGAGTTGTGGTGGAAATTTTTGTATAATGTGTGTAATAATGTTTTTTATGTTAATTATGTTTTGGTATTATTTTGCAGATATTTTCCACAATAGGGTCTTATTCTTGGTCAGGACTACCTTAGCTGGAGTATCTTATTTGGGTATATGCATGGTATGTAGTGGTGGTAAAAGATTTGAAAATGTGTACTGTTGCCAAATCATCACTGGCATGAAATGAAAATTGAATCTAGTTTGAATGAATGAATGAATGCCTTTTATTTATCAATTCCTTCACATGTACAAGACAGACAAAGCAATCGAAATTGGACCCATCGCCCCGACTGTACATTACAGCAAACAAGAAGACAATATGACATGGGGAAGACGACATGGACTGGACCGGGCGACAGGTAGCATATAGAAATAAACAATGCAGCATAACATGAGGGTCGAGGGAGGAGGAAAAAAAAAAAGAGAACCGCCCCCAGACCATGCTCCTATCGGGGCATAGTATGGAGTGAGAGCACAATTAAAAAACACCTCCGAGCAACAGCAACATAGTCAAAACACAGAACAAACATTTCACAGGACGAGCAACAGGGGAGGGGAGGGGTGTGGAGGAAGCCCAACGCAGGCAAGCAGCATCCGGCTCCATCAGCCATTGGGGCGCTGGATGCAACAGACCCGCCCACCCGGTCGGGGGTATGAAGCTGCGAGGGGTTGCCTTGGCCTTGGTCGTGACCAGTGCGGCTTGGGGAGGCCAAAAGATAAGATTGGGTTGTTTTGATTTAGAGCTAGCAGCGGCGTCAAATTTCAACAACACTGCTTTGTTTGTCCATTTGGTCTCAAGGTCTTCTCATCTCTCTATGCAAAGATAAGATAAGATATGCCTTTATTAGTCCCACAGTGGGGAAATTCCAGTGTTGCAACGCACAGTTCAAGAACAGCAGGAAAATGGAACATGCAATAAAACAGGATAATAGATAATGGCTTAAAAAAAAATAAATATATATATATATATATATATATATATATATATAATAATTTAGAAATAGACTTAAAGATAGACTCTAATTTTGTTTTGGTGGAGCAAAAAGCGTCAATCTTCTCCATGATGGTTTCCGTATTGCGAATGAGAGCCAAAGTTCCATCCAGTCTGCGGTCCATGACTACTAACCTCTCCGAGATGTTTTCCAAAGTGCGGTACGAGGCCGCCAAACCTTCCATAATACGGCTCAAAGTCACAGTTTGAGTATTGGCAGCTTTGCCCATCGCTTCAATCAATCCGGGCAGCCAAATGGGGCTTTGAACAGCTGCCTCGGTACTCCGGTTTTTCTTGAAAGACAGTTTATTTAAGATGTCTGTTTTATAACATATTTAACAACACCTCTTGATTTTAGATTAGTCTTAAAAAAAAACACAGGATTAATAGGCTGCAGTTAAAAGTTAAATTTAGTTCAGTGACTTATTGGTCAGAAGAACATTGAACAAATCAACCTATGTCATTTCTTAGTGCCAAATCCTTTCTCAAATTCTCCACTTAAATGAATGGGATTCCCACTTAACCGGAGGTACCTGCAGTTTAGAGGCATTTAGAGACAAAATGGTCGGGGCTGAGTAAGATCAATAGAAAGAAACAGGTACAACAGTGAGATAACTGCTTTGGAATGACTTGCAGTTGTGCTGTCCTCATTAACTCCTATGATTTTAAATACAGCAGAGTTTAAAAATCAAAAGAAGTACAACTACAAACTATTTTCCACCCATTAAATTAAATTTAAATGTTATAATTAACAATACGTAAGCCTATAATACAGTAGAGATTGAGCACAATATTTTTTTTTTTATTATTTTATATGAATTGAAATTACTACCAACATAAACCCCGGAGGTGCCAGAGTAAGTCCCGGAGGAGCTGGCTGGAAGTCTCACCTTAAAGGCTGACAGCACAGGCCTGTAAAGTTGTTGAGATCCAGGTGATAAAGGACATACATGCACTACCTTTAACTAAATATTATAAGCCTGAACAAAGCACTAAACATGCCATTTATCACACACAATAGAATAGCAAAAGGAGAAATTGAATTTGTCAATTGGACAGAGTTTAACCCTAACCCAAGCTGCTTGGATGAGCTGCGAAACGTATTCGACCAAATAAACTCTGTCCAGTTGATAAATTAATTTCTCCTTTTGCCATGGATTCTACCTGGACGACTGAGGGATTCTACACACACAATAGAAAAATAATAAGTCTCTGTAGAAAATTTGGCCTCCGCATTTCACCCTTTCTTCAATGTCTGAGGCTCTCAGGATTGTGGTCAGAACATTTTGCTCGTTACATTGGTCAGAAGAAGGCTGTCTAACTAGACTGTTCTTTTGACCATGACGTCATGGTCAGAATATAGAGCAGGAGACGGATGAATGGCCATTAGTACTCATTTAAAAGCCCAGAGGACACAGCAGCAGCCAGTCAAATAGAGAGCATGCAAACTACACACACACACACACACACACACACACACACACACACACACACACACACACACACACACACACACACACACACACACACACACAGCACACACACACAGCACACACACACAGCGTGTGCACAAAGAAGTACAGGTGAAGCTGTGTTCTAATCTGTGCCAGTGTTGTGCGTAAGCCAATACGGCTCAATCGACACTCATCACATTTCCTTTTTAGACTATTGGTCTATACAAATTAAACAGTATGCTAATGCAGGGTCTTCCCGTGCAGTAACTGACAAAGATGTCGCTGGAGCCTCGGGCTACAACATAAAAACATGTTGCGCGTTTGTTTGTGTTCCGTGTGTAAAAGCAGGGCCGCAGAGGCGGTTAGTTTCGGCGCTCGGATTTGCGGTATCGATAATACACACAGTTCCTTTCCAAACAGCACTAAACATTACAAACACACGCGCGCGCGCTAACTAAGTGAACAGTGATCGTCAGGGAATAAACCAGCATGTCCATAGTTCAACAGAAGAGCACGCACCTGTCTTTCTGTTCCGAGTGCACCTGCCTTTACCTGTCCGGATTCACCGTAGACCGGAAACCTGACACGACACGCCCCCTGGTCCGGACTCAAGGAGCGTTCAAGGCCTGCCCACAGAATCCCTCTCTACATTGCTTGCTGTATGCTTGATTCATCATCATAATTTCACTAGTAAAGCTTGTAATATATTTTACAAGTTTTACAATTCACCTCTCAACCACCATGCATGTTTGATCACATTGACTTAATAATATGATTTGATAACGTCACCTTCACAAAAAAGTATTGGTTTCTGCGTCAATACACGTTTGTGACAAATACACAGAGAAATAATGCACTGTGTAACACAAACTTTTCCTCTTCATATCACCGGAAACTGAAATTTAAACGCTTTTCTTGGATCTGAAGGATATCTCTCTGGTCCCAGGTTCCTGAAGGCTGCAGCTCCACAGATTGAGTGACGTCACGCAAGGGCGTGGTGGAGCAGCGTGGGAAAAGTGGCTGAGCAGCGGGGGATCCGAGGATAAAACGTATTGTTTGGTCAAAATACAATCACTGGTTTGGTCATTTAGCGCTGGTTCCAAGTGAAAGCTGAACTGTGGCAAAAACTCTAGAAGATAATTTTATTCTGTACACTAATTCTGGTTAAAAGGCTCCTGTTTGCCACATTACTGATGCAGTTTTAATCTAACCAATGTTATTGTGTTCGAGCTAAGTGAACAACTCAACCAAAGATGCACTTTCTTTTATTTATTCAAGTGTTTCCTGTTTCTTTTTTAAAGTTAAACTGGCTCTTTTAATTGGACTAGTTTGTTCCTCTATGCACTGTACAGGAAGGGCCAGAGTCGGCTCTATCCCCTGAGAAGACTGCCGTCCTTTGGAGTGAGAGGGCCACTCCTGAGGACCTTCTATGACTCTGTGGTGGCATCAGCCATCCTGTACGGTGTGGTCTGCTGGAGCAGCAGCGTCACAGAGAGTGAGAAGAAGAAACTGGACAAGGTCATCAAGAAGTCCAGCTCAGTCCTGGGCTGTCCTCTGGACTCGGTGCAGCAGGTGGGGGACAAGAGGGTCCTGGCTAAACTCATGTCTATGCTGGACCATGAGTGTCACCCCCTGCAGGACGCCCTGTCTGCTCTGGAGAGCAGCATCAGTGACAGACTGATTCACCCTCGCTGTGTTAAGGAGAGATTTCGCAGGTCTTTCCTTCCTGCTGCTGTTAGACTGTATAATGATCAATGCTAGTCATGTGTCATCTCCATAGCAACCATGTGTCATCTCCATAGTAATAATAACAATGTGCAATATTATTTAAAGTCACTTTACCTGCTACTTATTTATTTCCCCACCACTGTCCATCACTGCACTGTACACAATCATCTGAGTCACTTTATTGTAGTAATATTATATATTACTATACTGGAGTCACTTTAACTGCTGTTTGTTCACTGCTCAGAATCAAAAACACTTATTGTGCAATGTTCCTGTGCCTTTTAGCTTAGCTTACAGTGTTGTGTTTTTTTAGTTGACTGTCACTACTCTGCCTGGAATGTTCCACAGTATAACATTAAACAGCTCTTGCACTTTACATTTATTCAATTACAGATGTTTTTATAGCTCAAAAATACCTAGAAAAACTCATTCTGACTGTGAGCAGGGTTGCCTCTCCATAGACCTGACCTGTAACTTGGTCTGGTTTGGTCTCCATGAAGGTAGATAGGTTTAATGTCATACTGTGAAACATTCCAGACAAAGCAGTAACATCTCCAGAAAGAAAAGTATTTGACCCTCCACCAGAAAAGTTACACAATGCATCTTTAAATTTTACTAAATCGTTAAAAAAAACTCACTTTATTCTGTCATTTGAAGTAGGGTTCAGTATTAGTGTTGTATACACCCATGTTCACACACAGTAGCTAAAGGTTCACTTTATTGTCCTTGGAGGGAAATGTGTCCTCTGCATTTGACCCATCCTTCAATGCACCACACCACAGTACAGCACCCAGGGACCCATGCCCAAATCTTGAGCTAGTCTTGGTCAGGACCACCTTAACTGGAGGATTTGACCTATGGGGCATGTTTTGGGTTGATGGGGGAAACTGGGACACAAACCCAGAACCTTCTGGTAGTGAGGTGCCATGAGTGCTAACCACTCATGACAGCTAGACTAATTCAAGACTACTAGAGTAACTTTTTCGCTTGTATGTAGTCCTACTGTCCTGTGTTTTCACTGTGACTAAACTTGACTAAACTTTTTTTTACATTTCCTGGTAGTTTGTGTCTAGCTTTTTAAATGTTACTAAATCATCATAATTGTCACTTTATTCTGTCATTTGAATTGGAGTTCAGTGGTAGTTTTGTATACACTTGTCGCCATATGTACACACAATAGTTAAACTGGACAAAAAAATATAACAGAATGTGTGTAGTGAATTCTGACTCAAAGTGTATAAAATTTAAACTTCCTTTAATGTAAAGAGTGCTAAGGTTTCTGGAGCTTGTGATTGGCTCAATGATTGTAGCGTGATTGGTTGCTGTGAGGAGCATCGTTCCTGGAGCTCTTTCCTGAATGATTGCAATGAGTAGCATAGGCCTCGGGCTCTTTCCTGATTGGTCGCTGTGAGGAGCATAGGCCTGGTACATTTGTGGTGATTGAGGCCGAGTCAGTGTGGTTCTCCTCTCTTACATGTTTGTAGCTCCACCAGTGGGATTCTGTGCTCCACAGCCATGTTCTTATTATTCTATAATACTTTGACTTTGGCTCTAGGTTTGCTCCAGTTTCAAGGTGAGTATCAGCATTTCTTTTGTTAAATAAGAAATGGAAGACTAGAGGTGGGAGATATATCAAAAAATGGATATAGCATTTGTTGTCATGAAGATGTTCAAAATAAGATTATGGAGTATAGGGTCTAGTGTAACCTTTTCTGCACTTGTGGTTCCTTTTATGCAGAGGGGGGTAAAGTAACTAAAAATTGTACTCAAGTAAAACTCTTAAGTACATTTTTTTGAGTATTGAGGAAAACTACTATTACTACTCAAGTAAGAGTAACTTAAAGAGTAACTGTCAGGACGTAATTTCTGATTTATAATCTGAAGTGAATGTAATTGGAAATGCACAATATCTGGTATTTCCAAAGGACAGACACAGAAATGAGACAAACTAAATCATATGTGAAGGAGCTGCAAGAAACACAAATGTTCAAATCATTTTATATTGTTGACATAAAGCTTTTGTCACTTGTAGATTTACTCACAGTGGGAAGAGCAAGCAAAACTTCTACTTAAGAGTATTGTTACTTCAATAATTCAATAAAAATACTACTCATAGGAGTAAAAGTATGCTGCTAGAGAAGTAATTTGAAAAGAACCATTTTTAAAAAAAGTTACTCAAGTAAATATAATTTAGTAAACGTAATGTGTAATGTGAGTAGTACCCACCTCTGCTTATATGGTTCATTCATGTTTTGTGCTAGACTTGAACCTCAACCAAGACATCTGCAGGCACATTTTGAATCATACCTGATGCTTTGTTAAATTATTGTCTGAATATTGTTACCAAGATACTGCAATTACATATGGGGATATTTTGTCAATATGGCCCACCCCTGTGTAATATAACAGGTCAAGGAACTACACAGTTGTTATTGCACAGGTTCTAATGTGAATGGCATGACTTTTGAACTTGTCTGTTCAGTTGGTGATTCTCTTGAAGCTGAGACAAGACTCTGTGATTCCAGTTGTCCTGGTGAGAATGTCAGTTCTAATTAATGTTGTCATGATACAAACATTTCAAACTCAATTTCGATACTAAGGAATAGACTCGATAATCAGTACCAATTCTGATACCACGATGATAATAATGAGCTTTTTATAGACAGCAAAATGTGATTTTCAGCATTAAGTCTGATTTCTTATTTGTAAATCAGATTATTGTGCACATAATCTATTGGCATTGTAAAAAAAAAAAAATAAATAATAATAATAATAATCTCATTCTAATTTAAACTATGAAATTCAAGCTACATATATAAATGTAACTGAAGGAAGTTTACAATTTCTTAGAAAACAGGATATGGAGCTTTCCGTTTGCAGTTGTCCAGTGTGTGTAAAATTTTATTTTTGGCCACATGACCCAGCCCTAGAATATACTCAACTACAAGTACAGTTTAAAAATATACGCAATTATAGCAAAAGGAGAGAGATTCTACACATATACTCAATTACAATAACATGAGTATTTTTAATGAGTTACTGATTAAACATGTACTACATATTGTAATCCCTGTGTGCTTTGCCCTCAGACATTCTTGTGCCAGACTGGTCCTCTCACACTGGCCTCACATACACGTACAGATACAGCTCCACAGTCTCCAGCAGCGTGCACGGCTCTAGTACTGGCAGGAACGCACTGGCCCTGGACAGCCTGGTTGACTTTCACGTGGTTTCCAAGTGTCATCTAACTATGCAGGTTTGAAGTAAACTAGTTAAAAGACTATTCTAACACACAGTCAGAAGTGGGTTGTACTAGTTACATTTACTCAGTTACTCTTATGTTACAAGTTACTTACAGTTTTGGTTCCTTTTCCCACTGTGAGTGAGTCTAAGTGACAAAAGATTTATGTTGACAATATGAAATGTTTCAACATTTGTATTATTTGCACTGCTCCTTCAGATGTAGTGTTTTTTTTTTTTTTTTTTTTCATTAAAACATATTAAAGTACCAGATTTTGTGCATTATTTAATGTTTTGTGCTTCAAATTACATTAACTTCAACTTATGAGTCAGATGTTGCAGCCCAACAATTACTCTTTAAATTACTCAACTTGATTAGTCATTTCTCAAATACTTTTTTACTGTTCTTTGGGTAATTTCTTGGACCACTGCTTTTTACCTCTGCTTGAGTAATATTGTTTTGAAGTTGAACCTTACTCTTACTTCAGTGCAGTTCTTGGCTACTCTACCCTGCTCATGTGTGAGTAGATGGAAATGTACAGTATGTCATTTGCCCAGGTGAAATCATTTATAGTCTCTTCACACTTAACATGAATTGGTCCTGGTTTTAGCCCAGTTTTGTCTTGATATAGACTTTGTTTGGTCCTGCTCTAATTTTTGTTTTGCCCTGGTCTAGTCTAGGTTTAGTACCAATGATGTAGTGAATGTGCAAGTGTGAATGCACCCTTTACATATAGGTGGGTAAAACTCAAGTAGAACAATGTTACTTCAAAATAATATTGCTCAAGTCGAAGTACAAAGTTACTCAAGTAAGAGTAAAAAAGTATTTGGGAAACGTAAAGAGTAACTTGACGCAATACAATAATACTTAGAATAAAAATATTACTCAAGTAAGAATAAAGGTATGCTGCTATAAAGGTACTCTGAAAAGTGGAATTTATATTCAAAAGTTACTCAAGTAAATGTAATTGAGTAAATGTAACTGAGTACTATCCACCTTTGCCTTTATATAACACTTTTGTTGATCTCGTATAAAGAGATTTTGTTTAATCTTTTTGGGTATAATTATCTGTACAGTTTGTTTGACTTGATTTTACAGATTAGAAGTCCCCAGATTAAACGTGTTTCCTCTCAGAAGGAGCACTCAGTCCAAAATCTGAAGACTCTCAGGTACTGAATGTGTTCCTGATGATAGACCTGTAGTGATTCCACCTATAGTGATTAGACCTATAATGTTTAGACGTATAGTGATTAGACCTATAGTGAGTAGACCTACAGTGAATAGACCTATACTTTTTAGGCTTTTAGTGAATAGACCTATAGTGGTTAGACCTATACTCAATAGACCTATAGTGCTTTGCCTTGTGTTTATTCTGACTTATCTTGTGTTTGTGTTTCCAGGGAGTCGCTGGAGAGAGCACGCCTCCAGTTCTCCCTGCGGGGGGGCGGGGTCGTGACCCTGTGTCTGCAGGAGGGCCAGCAGCTGTGGGTCCGAAACATTCAGAGAGCAGTACTGAGCATGCTCCAGACCTCCGCTACAGCAGCCAGATACACTGTACAAAACGAGGTGAGTGAAAGTTCCTTTTGTAGCACTGTTTTCCATTGGTGCATGCTGTAGTGTCATTGTAGGACTATTATATTCTGTTATAAACATAAAACCTGCACTTCAAATCAGTATTTTTCAGATATGTCCATATTAAACATTTAGATTTTCAGATGAAAATGATTTATTAATATTAATTTAAAAATTAGGATAAAAAATGAATGGCAAAAGGACAGAGTTTATTTGGTCGAATATGTTTCGCAGCTCATCCAAGCTGCTTCTTCAGTTCTGGTCAGATGCTGGCGGACACTGCTTTATATCTGCCTGAAGGGAGGAGCTTAATTACAATGAAAATTACTCTGAGACAACACATATTTATTTACAGTTTCTGTTAGTCAGGTGAGTCTATTCAATATGGAGTGGGAGTGGGGGAGTAGTTAGCATAACCATTCAGGGCCATGATGGGTGTTTTCACACCTCTGGACATGTCCTGGCTAGTCCCATTGTTTTCTCTGTTTGTTCTGATTTAGGTTTGAGGTTAGAGTTATAGATGGGAGATAAATGATGTCTGAGACCTCCATTTCTGTTCAAGGACGGATTCTCTTTCTTGACAAAAATAGCCTATTTAACTCCCCTCTCAAACCAGTTCTTTTCTCCGGCCAGGATCTGGACCTCACTGTCCTCAAAGGAGTGGCCCGTGGCTTTTAGGTGGAGATGTACGGCAGATTGCAGCCCATTCTGGTTTTCCCGTCTGTGTTGATACATTCGTTTGAAAAGTGGCTAAAGAATGGGACTAGCCAGGACATGTCCAGAGGTGTGAAAACACCCATCATGGCCCTGAATGGTTATGCTAAATACACCCCCACTCCCACTCTATATTGAATAGACCCACCTAACTAACAGAAACTGTAAACACTCCATATTGAATAGACCCACCTAACTAACAGAAACTATAAACAACTCCATATTGAATAGACTCACCTGACTAACAGAAACTAAACAAATATGTGTTGTCTCAGAGTAATTTTCATTGTAATTAGCTCCTCCCTTCAAGCAGATATAAAGCAGTGTCCACCAGCATCTGACCAGAACTGAAGAAGCAGCTTGGATGAGCTGCGAAACGTATTCGACCAAATAAACTCTGTCCAGTTGACAAATTAAATTTCTCCTTTTGCCATGGATTCTACCTGGACGACTGAGGGATTCTACACACATAAAAAATGAACATATTTTCAAATTGGTGTATAATTAAAATAACATTTTCAGAGGTCCCAAATCTATAAAAAATTATCATTTGATAAACATGCTGATTCTCTCTGATTCTCTCTTATCTCTCTTATTCATGAAATGTCCAAAGGAGACAAACATACTGACTTCTGTAGATTGCTCGACAGAACTGGCTTTAACTGTGACACATGAAAAGTGGGTTGAATGCGAAGGGAAGAAGGCAATCGGAGACAAACGGCAGAGGGACTTATGACTTTGGTTATTTTGAAGGGCCCCAAAAAACGAGGAGAGAGCTTCTGGGATTCAGTTTTGAGTGGGATATTTTTCGAAGATAACCAAACTGACTGACCTGGTTGGTACTGAGGAGCAGGGGAGTGGTGCTTGTCAACTGCTGCAAGGTTGTAGATTGAAGAAGAGCTGTTCTGGTTCTTTTCCAGATGTTTTGGCACCATTGAAGATGGTGCTGGACAGAGGGCACTGACAGATCCATTTCTTCAGATGGAAAGAGTGGGGTTTGATAACCTAGGAAGACTTGAAAAGGGGACAGACCAGTTGCAGAACTCACCTGGGAGTTATGAGCATACTCAATCCAGGGCAAAAAAAAGTGCTCCAGGTAGATGAAAGCCGGATGTAAGGCTTACAGTAGCACCCAGACTTTCACAGAATGAACGCCAGACTTGGGAGGTAAACTGTGTTCCTCGGTCAGAAATGATGTCCAGGGGTATGTCATGAAGCCTGAAAACAGGGCAAGTTACATAATCAGCAGTTTCTTTTGCTCTGGGCAGTTTTGGCAGAGCAATGAAATGTTCTGCTTTTGAGAACCGGTCAACAACGGTGAGTATGACTTTATTACTGGGACTGAGGAAGGCCAGTTACAAAGTCCAATGCAATTGTGCGACCATGGGCGTTTGGGAACAGGCAGAGGTTAGACCAGACTGGAGGGCAACAAGTGGGAGGCTTTGCCCCTGGCACAAACCTGGCAGGCTCTTGTGTCCTTGTCAACTGTTGGCCACCAGAAGTAGCGTTTCAGCAGAGAAAGTGTTTGGCTGATCCCAGGATGGCAGAAGAATCGAGAACAATGGATCCATTCCAGCACTTTTGAGCCAGCAGCATCTGGAACAAAAAGAGAACCGGGGGGGGCATTACCTGGGTCAGGCTGAGTGCACTGGGCTTCCCTGATGAGATTTTCAATGTCCCAACTTATGACAGCTATCACACGAGTAGTATGAATGATAGGTTCAGGAGTAGGGGGTGTTTCTTCCTGGGAGAACTGGCGTGAGAGGGCATCTGGCTTAACATTGCGTGAACCTGGACAGTAAGTCAGAGTAAAATTAAACATGAGTTTAGACGTTTTGCAGACTGTATGTAAGGCAGGTTTTTATGGTCCATCCAAACCAAAAATGGATGCTCCGTTCCCTCCAACCAGTGGTGCCATTTCTCCAGGGTGAGTTTAACAGCAAGAAGTTCTTGATTTCCCACATTATAATTCCTCTCTGCAGAAGTTAAGTGTCGGGGAAAAAAAAGCACAAGGATACAAACGATTGTGTGGGTCAAACCTTTGCGGGAGCACTGCTCCAACTCCTGTCTCTGAAGCATCCACCTCCACAACGAACTGGGGTGAGGGATCTGGCTGACGCAGAACTGGGGCAGATGTGAACAGGTCTTTCAGCTTGGTGAAGGCAGACTGAGCCCCAAGGGTCAAACAAAACTGCTTCTAAGGAGAGGTAAGTTTAGCCAGGGGTGCCACAGTAAGTCTTTAATAAATCTCCGATAAAAGTTTGCAAAACCAATAAATCCCTGCAACTGCGTTGGCCAATCTGTCACTGCCCTCACCTACTCTGGGTCCGCCTTCACCTGTCCACTTTCAACAATGAAACTCAGAAAACTGATCTTATTGGCGTGGAACTCACACTTTTCGGCTTTTCTCCCTCTCAGTAGTTCACACATGTAACGAATCTTAGCAGAGTCAGATGTAAAAGATGTTGGACATAGCTGGAACACAGAGGAACATCGAAAAAGAAAACCACGGCAGTGGCTTGGCTGACCTGAGTATGGTTCAGGGTCTGTGCATTGAGACTCCAGGGGACGAGTAGAGGAGCAAAAGGTGCTGCAGCAGATGCTGGAGACTGGAGAGTGAGCAGGGCAGAAACCTGGTTGTTAGCTGGGTGACTTCTTGGCTTAGAGCATGGTTGCATTCAAACAAAGGCCGGATGCTTTGTTCATGTTGACCAATCATAATTCCTTGGTGCGGTAATGCTCAGTGTAATGTCTGGTCAGTTTCAGAGTCTGCTTGATCCATGTTGGCCAGATTGAACTGTTGTAATGACTGGCGGATCAAATAATGCAGACAATGAAAGTCAGAAATTAAGAGGATTTATTGTTTACAAAAAAGGGAGGCTACTGGGAGCTGCAAAAATACTAGAAATGCAACTTGATCCAACAGTATGTACCACGGAGGATTAACTGTCAATCTGGCAGTGTGTGGATGAGTGAACCAGTTCTTTGTACTGCAGAGGTGAAGGTTGATTGCAAATGAACTGCAGGTGAGTCGTGGGTGGAACCATAGACGAGGGTGGTGCCAGACTCTCTGCCCAGCTCCAGGCACACAGGACACAGAGGGAGGGGAAGACAGCACAAGGGAGGAAAAAAAAAACAGGAATCTTAACAACTTTATGGTATGGTATGGTGTGGTGTTGTATGGTATTTTATTTATTTATTTATTTATTTATTTATTTATTTATTTGACAGGGACAATGCAATCGGACATAGTTACAAAACAGAGTTTGCAGCTGATGTGATGCATACAGAGTTTAGCAAATGCTAATTTTCAACCCCCGTCCCTGGTTGAGCTTTTCTACACTAACATAAAATCTAAACTACATATACAAAATACAATTTCATCTATATAAATACAGCAGAGCAAAGGCATGTAACACTCACTCATTCACTCACTCGGCTGATTCATTCACTCATTCTAACACTATTTACACATGGGTACAGCTTTGGTTTATCATCAGCCAAGATTTAAGTTTAAAGGTGAACAGTTTAAGCTCGCAGATGGACTTCATTTCTGTGGGCAGGGAGTTCCACAGTTTCCAGCTCTTATAAGAGAAGGCCGACTGTCCAAATGACGTCCTGCACTGGGGGATTTTACAGTTATAGTTTAAGGTGCCTCTTGTCGTCCTGCTGCTGTTTGGTCTTTGTATAAATGTACTGAGCGGTTCTGGAGCCAAGTTATGGAAACATTTGAAAAATAATTTGAGAAAACATAAATTGCTGAAACTGTCAAAACTTAATAAATTATAATGATTGAGGATGTGACAGTGATGAAAGCGGATAGGTTTCCTATCCATATTTTTTATTGCTTGATTGTATAGTGAACCAATGCACTTTGTGGCTGAGGGAACTGCCTGGGCCCATGCTGTCATGCAGTAGGATATGTGTGGAAAGATCATCCCATGCAAGTAGAGCAGGGCCGCCTGGTCGGGGATGCAATGTATGGGGTGGTGTTGTATATTGTAGTGTTGTATGGTGTGGTGTGGTGTTATATGGTGTGGTGTGATGTTGCATGGTGTTGTATGACGTGGTATGGTGTTGTATGATGTGGTATGGTTTAGTGTTGTATGGTAGTAGTCCCTGAGCTGGTGGAAATACTGAAAATAATTTTATGTTCCATAAAAAAGTTCATGTAATTGGAAAGTCATGGTGTCACACATGCTGATAACATATTCATAGAAACTTGAGTGGAAGAAAAAAGTGCGGTAGGTTCACCAGCCAAAGGAATGACCACAGCCTTGAGAGGATTCTCAAGTAAAATGCATTCAAGAATTTGGGGAAGCTTCATAAAGAGTGGACTGACGCTGGAGTCAGGAGCCACTACGCACAAATGAAGCCTATGGGACATGGGACGATATGTGACTTGGGCTGTGGAGAAAAAAGAACTGGCCTGTTACTAAGTGGTCCAAAGTCTCTTTTCAGATGAAAGTACATTTTGCATATCTTTTGCAAATCAAGGTCCCAGAGTTTGGAGGAAGAGCTGAGAGGCACAGAATCCACATTGCTTACAGTTCAGTGTGAGGTTTCCACAGTCAGTGATGATTTGGGCTGCCATGTCATATGCTGGTGTAGGTCCACTGTGTTTTCTGAAGTCCACAGTCAAACGTAACCATCAACCAGGACATTTTAGAGCACTAAATGAGTGACAAAATTATTGATCTTTTTCATAATATTCAAATTTTTTGGGATGTCCAATGAGAGTCTCTTCAATATGTATGTGTAAATTGACCACAAATAAATTAAACAGATATTACATAGGGTCACATCATTCAAATACTATTCTAAAAACAACATACAGCATTCACATTAGCACATACACACAACAAACACACATTCTACCTCCGCTCTTTCAGAATCATACTCCTTCCCAGTGTGTACAAGATAAGATATCAGCCACTTCTTTGTCAGATGTGGAAACATTTGAAAAGCTGCAGGTTAGAATCTCTCTTAATAAATGATTCCAATGACCCAAATGCAGAGCGTTACAATTGCATTGTTTAAATATAGTTTTTAAGGGCTGAGCATTTTGACAGTTTTGGTGGGAAACACAGGCAACAGTGTATAAAGCTGTTACATTAGTAAATGTAATATGTCTGAATGTCTGTTTGGTTTTTCTGTCAGTAAGATAAGATAAGATAAGATAAGATAAGATAAGATAAGATAAGATATGCCTTTATTAGTCTCACAGTGGGGAAATTCCAGTAGTCCGTAGTTAAATATAGTAAAAAAAAAAGTCCAAATGCCCACATGACTCCATAACCTACTATTTGAGGATTGTTTCAGGGCTCTGGTCCAGGTTTAGTTCTGGTTTAGTTCCAGATTAGTTTCAGTTTTACATTGGTGTGTGTGTACATATCGTTATTAATCCTGATCTAGTTTATTTCAGTGAACACAGTGGTACATGGTGAGCATGTTGTATGGGGAAGCTGGCCTAATGTGATTGAAGTAGGAGGCATACAAAAAGGTGTCTCTTACCAGACAGAATGTATTAAAAGAAGATGACTTTGCTTTGTGCATTTAAAATGGCTTACTAATGATTACAAAATAAACTGTTCAAATATCTAAACAGAAAAGTTAAGTTAAACCACGTGCACATAACTATACAGACGTCTCCCATCTAAATTCAGCTGACTGCTTTTATACACCATCTGTGAGTTAGGATCACCCACCAGGGGAGTTAAGACCGCCCATCAGGTGAGTCTTTTGTCTTTACAGGTGTCTAACATTAGCAGGTAAGTACTGATAGTTTTACAAGTTTCAGTCCTATCACAAATGTGTTTAACACAAAGCTATAAAAACAAGTGAATGTCAATCAAAATACAGAAATCTAGAAAAACTCAAATGACTTCAGTCCACCCCTCCACATTGTCTGGCCCATGACCTCAACTGAAGCATGTAAAAATACCTGATATTGGGCAGGCCCCTCTATGTCTGGAGCATGTGGTGAACCAAGTTCATGTGTAATGACTGTATTTAACAAAACCATTTCAGCAAATAAAGTATATTTAATGTAACTGTGGGTGTGTGATAATTTAACTGAAGTGTAACTAAAATAAACATAACCCAGGATTGTATGTCACACTGTTCAGTCAGATATGGTAAATGAAGTTAATTAAATAATAAAGTGGCAAATATTTTGTTTCAGAGATTGTTAAAGCCTGTATTTCCTTGATTACTTCTCTGTGGCTTGATGATTGCTGCTTTTGTGTTTCAGACTGACATACATGGCACCTGCAGCAGCAGGTACGAGAGGCGAGGAGCTGTGGTGCTAAAGACCCGGGCTTTAAACCAGTGCCACCAGCCCAGACTGACTGCTCTGTGGCCACACTCTGTCACAGTGTCTGACCAGACAGTGAGATTTAACCAAGTCTCTTTTTGTGAACCAAGTTCCAGCTGTCGCATGTGCTTTAAAGGAACTGTATGTAGGCTGCACTGTTTTAAAAAGATACTGTAATTACAAATGTTTGTGTTACCAGTGCCTTAAAGCAGACCTATTGTGCAAAATTGACAAAGCATCCAATGCTTTAAACAATGTTATATTTATTTCCCCTTCTCATTGACCCTCTGAAATTGTATTTGGGGTGATTCGTGCATGTTTGAGTCATCTTTAATCGCTTATTTTCAAGATGCCATATTGGAGATCTTATTCACTCATAGAATTCGCCAGCATCATATAGTCATTTTGATTCAAATGAAGAAGAATCCACTGCTCGCTAATGTGATGTGCAGCTATCCATAGGAGTTGCTGGCTCTTTGTTGTCATGTTTACAGTGACCTCAGCTCTAACAGGACTCCTGAAACTGCAATTTAAAATGTGCAAAATTATAAAATAATGATCCACAGGTGTATTATAACTATTTAGCAGACACAAGCACTAGGTCTTCTTTAAAATCTAAATCTTACATACAGTTCCTTTAAAAAATTCAAATTTCAAATTATAGTGGGAGGATATGTCATTTGTTTCTTTTGTCAAGGCTCTGCAGGCGGAGCTTCAGTGTGTTCAGCGCCACGGGCCCACGATGATGGAGGAGGTGAACTGTACTGAGAGCATTACCATGGCAAAGCTGTCCTCAAACCCAGGACAGGTCAAAACCCAGACAGTGTCCAGTCTGATCCTGCTCAGAGCCCAGCCTGGGGTCACAGTTCTGCCTTCAGGTCAGCCGCACACATACACAGTAATATGCACAATATGCAATCAAAATATGTGCAAAAGCTGAAATCCTAGTAAGCTGAAGCTATCTATTCACAATCATGTACTGCTTTTCTTGGTTAAAGGGCCCATATTATGCTGTTTACTGATCTATTATGTTGTTTCTTCATGAAAAACATATTTAGGCTGAGTTCTTCTCTCAAACAGAAAACACTCCACCTTGTGATGTCGTGTGGTACTACAGGAAGTGTACCACTGTGTTTTTTAAAGTCCATACACCGACACTAGAATCAGTTAGATACTTTCAATCCTGGAAGGAATAGCCATTCTCTGCTGAACTAAAGGAAAAAAAAAAAAAAAAAAAAATATATATATATATATATATATATATATATATATATATATATATATATATATATATATATATACAGAATCATACTTAGTTACAGAGGCTAAGTGAAGTACCATCTGAAAATCTCCTAGAATATGTGAATGCAGCACTGAGAGTGATCCCCACCACAACCATCACTGAAACCAATGAGCTGATATACACTTCAGCAGCAGTGATCCTAGAGGTGCTGGGCTATAAGAGCAACCATGGGAGCCATGAGAGACAATACCCACCATGGAAAAGACGGTTAGAGGGCAAAATTAAGGAGGCGCGGAGTGAGCCAATTGTCAGAGGCCAAGAAAGGTGCAATGAAAAAACAAGTACCCAGGAGTTAGAACCAGATGCCCATACCTGAAGCACTCGAAACTGCCAAGCAAAGGCTGCAAGCCTTAGCCAGCCGCCTAAAGAGGTACATGCGAGAAAATGAAGCCACACAAATAAACCGCCTCTTCGCAACACAACCTGCGAAAGTGTACGCTCAATGGCAGAGGAATAACACCAGAGCAGACCCCCCAAGGCTGGAGACTGAAAGGTACTGGAAAGGCATATGGGAGAGGGAGGCATCACATAACACCGATGCACAGTGGCTGGTGGCTCTGAGGGAAGACCACAGCAACCTCCCTGAACAAGATCCAGTCACCATCACAGTGGCAGACATTCAGGAAAGAGTCTCAGGCATGAAAAACTGGACAGCACCTGGCCCTGACATGATCCATGCGTACTGGCTAAAGAAGCTCACGGCTCGGCAGGAGCGCCTGGCAGCACAAATGAACCAGCTGCTAAGGGATGGGACTCACCCTGAATGGCTAACCCAAGGGCGTACGATCCTAATCCTGAAGGATCCCTCAGAAGGTACAGTCCCATCCAACTATCGGCCAATAACCTGTCTCTCCACAACATGGAAGCTCATGTCAGGCATCACTGCGGCTAAGATAAGCGGGCACATGGATCAATACATGAGCACAGCACAGAAGGGCATCGACAAAAACACCAGAGGAGCCAAATACCAACTCCTGGTTGAACGAACAGTCGCCCATGACTGCAGAACCCGTCAGCCCAACCTGTGCACTGCCTGGATTGATTACAAGAAAGCCTATGACTCAATGCCACACACATGGATCACTGAGTGCTTGGAGCTGTACAATATCAATCGGATTCTAAGGGCGTTCATTGCAAACTCAATGCGGTTGTGGAAAACCATCCTTGAAGCCAATGGCAAGCCAAATGGCCATCAAATGTGGCATATACCAAAGAGATGCACTGTCCCCACTGCTGTTCTGCATAGGTCTGAACCCCCTCAGCCAAATCATTGACTGCACTGGCTATGGATACCGACTCAGAAACGGGGCCACCATAAGCCACCTCCTCTACATGGATGACATCAAGCTGTACGCTAAGAGTGAGCGAGACATCGACTCACTGATCCACACCACCAGGATCTACAGCACAGACATTGGAATGTCATTCGGGCTCGAGAAATGTAGTAGGATGGTCACAAAGAGAGGGAAGGTAGTCCACACAGAGGGGGTCTCACTCCCAGAGGGAACAGACATTGAGGACAGTTACAAGTACCTTGGTATCCCACAAGCAAATGGTAACCTTGAAGAGGCAACAAGGAAAGCGGCTACAGCCAAATACCTGCAACGAGTAAGGCAAGTCCTAAGAAGCCAGCTCAATGGCAAGAATAAGGCACAGGCAATAAACAGCTACGCCCTGCCAGTGATCAGATACCCAGCAGGAATCATAAGCGGGCCAAAGGAGGAGATACAGACCACAGACGTTAAGACACGAAAGCTCCTGACCATGCATGGAGGGTTCCATCCCAAATTCAGCACCCTGAGACTGTATGCGAGCCAGAAGGAAGGAGGCCGAGGACTAGTGAGTGTGGGAACCACTGTCCAGGATGAAACATCCAAAATCCGTAAGTACATCAAGGATAAGGCCCCGACAGATGATGTGCTCAGGGAATGCCTCAGACAGTGGAGGTCAGAGGAAGAGGTGCTGGAGGGACCATCATGGCAGGACAAGCCCCTACATGGGGCGTACCACCAAAACATAACTGAAGTGGCTGTTATCAAGAAATCCTACCAATGGCTGGAGAGGGATGGTCTGAAGGACAGCACAGAGGCCCTCATCCTGGCTGCACAGGAGCAGGTCTTGAGCACCCGAGCAATAGAGGCCCAGATCTACCACACCAGACAAGACCCAAGGTGTAGGTTGTGCAAAGACGCTCCCGAGACAGTCCAGCACATAACTGCAGGGTGTAAGATGCTGGCAGGGAAAGCATACATGGAGCGACACAACCAAGTGGCGGGCATAGTGTACAGAAACATCTGTGCAGAGTACGGGCTGGAGACCCCAAGGTCAAGGTGGGGAACTCCCCCAAAGGTTGTGGAGAATGAGCGTGCCAAGGTCCTGTGGGACTTCCAGATACAGACTGACAGAATGGTGATGGCGAACCAACCAGACATAGTGGTGGTGGATAAGCAACAGAACAGAGCCGTGGTGGTGGACATTGCAATACCAAGCGATGGTAATATCAGGAAAAAGGAACACGAGAAACTAGAGAAATACCAGGGGCTCAAGGAAGAGCTGGAGAAGGCCTGGAAGGTGAAGGCATCAGTGGTGCCCGTGGTGATCGGAGCACTCGGGGCTGTAACCTCCAAACTGGAAGAGTGGCTAAAGCAGATACCCGGAAAAACATCAGACATCTCAGTCCAGAAAAGTGCAGTGCTAGGAACAGCAAAGATACTGCGCAGAACTCTCAAGCTCCCAGGCCTCTGGTAGAGGGCCCGAGCTGATGAGGGTGAGAGAGACCAACCACCGTGGAAGGTGAGGAACACATTCATTTATATATATATATATATATATATATATATATATATATATATATATATATATATATATATATATATATATATATATATATATATATATATATATGTGTGTGTGTGTGTAGGGATCGCTCTCAAGCCACTCTTCCAAACTGGAAGAGTGGCTAAAGCAGATACCAGGAAAAACATCAGACTGTTTAATAACACAGTTTGCAGCTGTGGCCTGCTCCTACTAAAGTCCACCACCATCTCTTTGGTCTTTGCAGTGTTCAGTTGAAGGTGGTTAGTCCTGCACCAAACCACAAAGTCCTCAATGAGCTGCCTGCACTCCTCTTCATCACCCTTCCTGATACACCCCACAATGGCTGTGTCATCAGAGTACTTCTGCATGTGACTGAGTTGTATCTAAAGTCTGACGTGTACAGGGTAAACAGAACTGGGGACAGTATAGTCCCTTCTGGATCTTCAGTGTCGTCGACAACAGTGTTTAAAGTGCTGTCTCCCAGTCGGACATACTGAGGTCTCCCAGTGAGGTAACCTGTAATCCCACTAAGAAGAATCCACTCCATATGGATCAGTTTGTTTTTGAGCAACAGAGGTGGTGTTAAATGCTGATATGGGTCACTGATATGGACAAGAATTTATGATTAATTAATTATTAAACTACTGTTCTAAAGGTTCTTGTCCATATCAGTGACCCATATCTGAAAATAACATCACTATTCACCAACACAAACTGTAGTTTATGAATATTTATTGACCAAGTTAAGCAGACAGCATTTAGATATGAAATACTACTCTAGACTGGTGTCTAAAGATTGGCGATTAGGTACACCTTTAAGAGTTATCTAAGGTTATGTGTTGAGTCTAAAATGATCAAATAAGCCATTCTGTGATATGTACGCATATGACCAGGGAGAGTGGAGATGTTCATTTGGTGTGGTCCAGAGGTCCAGTGGTTTGGGAGTCTTAAATCCTCAGGGTGTCAGGTCTGAAGAAATCAGATCAGCTGAAATGGACAGAATCCACCTGATCTAAACAATAACTTCAGGCTCAGGCAGCATCAGGCTGAAGGAACATGTATCCTCTGTTTAAAGAGGAGCAGAAGACATCTTCCAAGTGTCCATGAGGTCTGGACAGCAGCATTGGTCACAAATGAAGGCCAATTAAATCAAAAGGCTATGGACTACAAAATGCAAATATTTAATTTTGGAAAAATATGAAAGCTTTGCTTTCTGTCAGATCAGCTACAGTAATTTGGATAAAACAGGCTAAAAGATGGGCACAAATTTGAAAGAGAGAACTGGAAGTTTAAACTTTTTGGGCATTGTCTCTCTGGAATGTTTTTTGTCCAGCAGAGAAGCTGTTTCTCTGTCCTCTCTGGTCAAAGGTCCGAGATGAACTCTTTGGTTGAACTGAATCCTTGAACTGAGGGTCTCCTCAGTGATAACACTTGTATAATCCTGTTGTAACCACCCACTTAAGTTTTAGCAGAGAAGGCTAAATCAGTGAGGTGTGACTTGGCTAAAGTTGAGTGGGGGTGAAGAGAGGTCTGTGAGTTTCCTCTCACATTTGCAATATGAACCATTAATAGTTTTACACAAATAAAAGATATTCATATGACATTTACAGATCAATATTCAAACAACATTGACAATATTCACAGCATCAACAGAGAACCAGAACCCAGGAGAAAGGATGTAACTATTCCTTACCTGGCTGGCGTTTCCGAAAAACTGCAGAGGATTTTCAGACAATATGAAATCCCAGTCTATTTCAAACCCACAAACACTTTAAGACAAAAACTGGTCAATCCTAAGGACAAAACACCGAGCCACAAACAAAGCAATGTGGTCTACTCCATTCAGTATAGTGAAGACTGCAGTGAGCGCTACATTGGAGAAACAAAACAGCCACTTTTCAAATGAATGTATCAACACAGATGGGAAAGCCAGAGTGGGCCGCAATCTGCCGTACATCTGCACCTAAAAGCCACGGGCCACTCCTTTGAGGACAGTGAGGTCCAGATCTTGGCCAGAGAAAAGAACTGGTTTGAGAGGGGAGATAAAGAGGCTATTTTTGTCAAGAGCATCCTTCCTTGAACAGAAATGGAGGTCTCAGACATCATTTGTCTCCCATCTATAACTCTATCCTCAAACCTAAATCAAAACAAACAGAGAAAACAACGGGACTAGCCAGGATATGTCCAGAGGTGTGAAAACACCCATCATGGCCCTGAATGGTTATGCTAACTACACCCCCACTCCCACTCCATATTGAATAGACCCACCTAACTAACAGAAACTGTAAACACTCCATAATGAATAGACCCACCTAACTAACAGAAACTGTAAACAAATATGTGTTGTCTCAGAGTAATTTCATTGTAATTGGCTCCTCCCTTCAGGCAGATATAAAGCACTGTCCGCCAGCATCTGACCAGAACTGAAGAAGCAGCTTGGATGAGCTGCGAAACGTATTCGACCAAATAAACTCTGTCCAGTTGACAAATTAAATTTCTCCTTTTGCCATGGATTCTACCTGGACGACTGAGGGATTCTACACACATCATAGCCAATAGGTTTGGTGAACTGTTATCATGGTATGGGAACTTTTCCCATACCATGACAACAGTGAAGCGGGTGTTTCTCACAGTTTCATGGGTCAACCTGTAATCCCGCACATCCCACATCTCCCTGTTATTTTGCTCCAACTTCTGCTCCAGCTTCCTACTGTAGGATTATTTTAGACTGATGTTCAGTTCCTACTTCAGCTTCACATGGTCACGGTCTCTAAATTCCATTTTCTTGACATTCAGAATCCCTTTGACATCACTTGTGATCCAGGGCTTGTTGTTGGGGAAGCAACGTATTGTTTTTGTGGGTACACCTGTGTAGAAGTTAATGTATTCTGTCATGCAATCTGTGAACCCCTCAGTGTCCTCACCCCAGATATCTTGGAATACTGCCCATTCAGTGCACTCCAAACAGTCTCTCAGCGCCGCCTCAGCCTCAGGAGACCACTTTCTGAACAAGCAGGTGGTGGTGGGTTGTCTCATCACAATGGGTTTGTACTGAGGCTTTAACAGTATTAAGTTGAGGTCAGATCTTCCCAGTGGAGGCATTGGAGTGGCCGTATAAGCATCCCTCACATTGCATATGCACGTGAAAGGTTTAGATTGAATTCTATTTTCTAGTTGAACCTCAGATTCAGGAGGAGCAGTTTGGTTTTTGTCCCACTCGCGGAACACTGGACCAGATCTATATTCTCCATCAGGTGCTTGAGGGTTCATGGGCATTTGCTCAACCAGTCCACATGTGCTTTGTGGATCTGGAGAAGGCATTTAACCATGTTCCTTGTTGTCTCCTGTGGGGGGTGCTCTGGGAATATGGGGTCCGGGGCCCTTTGCTAAGGGCTGTCCGGTCCCTGTATGACTGGAGCAGGAGCTATGTTTGCATTGCCGGCAGTAAGTCAGACCTGTCCTGACCTTCCCAGTGCATGTTGGACTATGCTAGGGCTCCCCTTTGTCACCGGTTCTGGTTATTGCATTTATGGATAGATTTTTTTATATGCGCAGATTTCTATGTGCAGTCAGGGCACGGAGGGGGTTTTGGTTTTGGGACCACAGGATGTCTCATCTCTGCTGTTTGCAGATGATGCTGTCCTGATGGCTTCATCAAACCAGGAACTGCAACATGCACTGGGGCAGTTTGAGTTGAGTATGAAGTGGCGCGGATGAAAATTAGCTTCTCCAAATCAGAGGCCATGGTGCCCGACTGGAAAAAGGTGGCTTTTGATTTGCCAGTCAACCTACGTTCCTGCCTTCACTTATGGCCGTAAGCTTTGGGTAATGACCGAAACGACAAGATCCCGAATACAAGCGGTCAAAATTAGTTTCCTCTACAGAGTGGCTGGGCACTCTCTTAGAGATAGGATGAGAAGCTCAGTCACACGGGAGGAACTCACAGTAGAGCCGCTGCTCTTCCATGTTGAGAGAAGCCAGCTAAGGTGGCTTGGGCATCTGTTCTGGATGCCTCCTGGACACCTCCCTGGAGAGGTGTTCCTGGCATGTCCCACTCAGAGGAGGCCCTGGGGAAGATTCAGGATATGCTGGAGGGGCTGTGTCTCTCTGTGGATTGGGAACGCCTTGGGATCCCCCTGGAAGAGCTGGAGGAAGTGTGTGTGGAGAAGGAAGTTTGGGCCTCCCTGCTCAGACTGCTGCCTCCGCAACCCGGCCCCAGATAAAGCAGAAGAAAATGGATGGATTAGTTTATATGAATACTGTATGTATTTCCATGCATTCAATAAAACCTAAATGCAGTGTCTATGTTGCATGCTTCAGGTTTGGAGCTCTCAGATCTGCAGTTTGAGGATGAAGGCTCCAGAGGAAACACGGTGTTGATTTCTGATGTGGGGCATACCGTGCGGAAGCTATGTGGCCTTAGTGATCCACAGCAGGTACACCTCTTATATACTAATACATCTAAAAAAAATTGAATATCATGAAAAAGTTCAATATTTTTTGTCACTCATGACACATAGAGTGAAGCTTCAAAGCCTCTTTCTGTGTCATAATAGTATATAATATATGAATATGACTCTGAAAATGAGTCTTTGTGGTTTTATATTTGTTGCTCAAGATCATTATAAAGCTATTCAGGAAAGGTTTATTTCTGTCCTTTGAATGTGACCTTTTAGTATTGATACCTACTCAAATGAGTATGAAGTTTCAATACTAGTTTTGGTATTGACTATTATCTGATTTTCATAATTTGACAACCCAACCCTAGAACAGACCCTTCACACAAAACTAAGCCTCACTTTCTTATGGTCTGGAAACTGTTACAAACGTACCATTAGCCATAGAGGAGGGTTACTCTGATGTACTATGTGATATTTTTTGGTGACACATGCATACTATGTGGTGTGTGTTTGCAGATATCACACACACTCCTCCAGCTCGTGTTCCTGCTCAGAGACCTGCCTCTGTCACAGCTCAAATTGCTTTGGCAACAGGCATCCTTCAAATGTCCAAATGATTGGTCAGTATTTATTTACCATTCTTAATAATAGTTAAATGTAGTTTTTGTACCCATATGATCTGAATGAATGTTAAAGAGCTAGGCTATTTTCTAATGGTGCCCATTAACGTTCATTCAGATGAATGAGGTAGATATGTTTTTGAGGAGGAATACCACATAGATTAGAAAATGGCGTAATATGGGCCCTGTATAGTATGGGAGTTGTTCTTTCAAACAGAAGATCCTCTGTTCCACCTTGTGATACCATGGGGTAGAACAGGAAGTGCTCCACTGTGTTTTTAAAGTCCATACACCTTCACTAGAATAATTTAGATAATGTCAGCCCTGCAATTGCCAGTCTTTGCTGAACAAAAGGCAAAGGGTGGTTGTTAACCTGAAAACTACCGCTTTATGACATTACAAGGTGTAACAGAGCATTCTGAGCTTTGGAGATGTAGACAGACTAATAATAAAGGTTTGTTCCTCAGACATGTGTGGCCATGTTAAGTTTCACTTCCGGCGCTGGTGAGAGCCGCAGCTGGTTGCATCGCGCTCCTCTATTTTCCAACTTTTTTTGCTCTTTACCTTCTTTGTGTGTTTGTACTTTTTGTAAATAGTGTGCATAAAGCTAAGTACTTCAGAAACGCGTTGGTTCTGCTTCGCTTCAACTTTTCTTTTGTTGGATTTTCGCCAATTTTCACTGGCGCGATGTGCGTGGGCCCGCGACCCCCCATTGTATACACGGGGGATCAGCTGTTAGCGCTGCGCTGCGCTGTAGTGTTCCCCCGAGACCGCCATGACATCCCGGCAGAGCTGCTACGGAAGACGCGCAGGGGCCGACGTGCTGGACGCAAACTCCGGGAAAAGAAGAGACGCTTCAGACCTGTGCTCCCCTATGTCATCGCGGGAAACATGCGGTCTATTTCGAACAAGACGGACGAATTAGCGGCGCTCACGCGATATCAGCGGGAATACAGAGACAGTAGCATCATGCTTTTCACGGAGTCCTGGTTGACCCCGCAAATCCCGGATTCAGCTGTTGCTATGGACAACTTTCACCTGCTGCGCGCAGACAGGACGGCAGAGAGTGGTAAGAAGAAAGGAGGAGGTCTGGCTCTGTTTGTGAACGAGAAGTGGTGCAAAGCTGGACACTGTACAGTGAAGGAGCAGCTGTGTAACAGAGACATTGAGTTGCTGGCTGTTAGCATGAGGCCATATTATCTGCCCCGGGAGTTCTCACATGTGGTTGTGATCGCTGTCTATGTTCCTCCCTCTGCTAATGCTGAGACAGCATGTGACACACTGCACTCCTGTACTAGCACACTCCAAACAAAGCATCCGCAGGCTCTCTTCCTGATTTCTGGAGACTTCAACCATGCATCTCCTGCACCTGTTCTGCCTACATACACCCAGTATGTTACCTGCCCCACAAGAGACAATAAAACACTGGATTTATTTTTTGCCAACGCCAAGGAGGCTTATTCTTCATCCCCACTGCCTCCCCTGGGTAGAGCTGACCACAACATTGTCCATCTGCGGCCTGTGTACCAGCCTATTGTGCACAGACAGCCTGTGGTGCCCCGTGTGGTGAAGAAGTGGACTGCTGAGAGTGAGGAGGCTCTGAGAGACTGTTTTGACACCACAGTGTGGGCAGAGCTCTGTGACCCACATGGGGAGGACATCAATGCAGTGACAGAGTGCATCACGGACTACATCAACTTTTGTTTTGAAAACATCGTCCCCTCCCAGACGGTGCGGTGTTTTTCAAACAACAAGCCGTGGATTAACCCTGACATAAAAGCTCTGCTGAAGGAGAAGAAGAGAGCTTTTAGGTCAGGGACCAAGGAGGAGCTGAAGGCTGCACAGAAGGAGCTGAGGAGGAAAATCAGGACGAGCCAAGCCATCCAAAAGAGAAGGATGGAGCAACAGCTGCAGCAGAAGAATGTCCAGGGGGTGTGGAGAAGCCTCAAGACGATCTCAGGCTTCAAAGCGCCTCCTGCCCAGACGGAGGGGGACCAGCAGTGGGTGAATGAGCTCAGTTCTCACTTCCTGAGATTTGATCAATCACCCACCACTCCCCCCACCCAGCTGCTAGCTCTCACCTCCCCAGCTGGACAATGGGGAACTCCTGCACCTCTTCACACCTCTGCCTCTGCTCTTCAGCCCACCACTACACATGGACTCACCCATCCCCCCAGCCTGCCACTGTCATTTTCTACAGCCCAGGTGAGACTGGAGCTCAAGAAGATCAGACCCAGGAAGGCAGCAGGACCAGACGGCATCAGCTCCAGGCTCCTTAAGTCCTGTGCAGACGAACTGTGCGGAGTTATGGAGCATGTCTTCAACATGAGCCTTAAGCTGAGGGTGGTACCACAACTCTGGAAGACCTCCTGCGTGGTACCAGTGCCTAAGACACCGCACGCTAAAGACCCCAGCAGCTTCAGGCTGGTGGCTCTAACATCGCACTTGATGAAGACACTGGAGAGACTGGTCCTTGGCCACCTCCGCTCCACTGTGAGCTCAGCGATGGACCCGCTGCAGTTTGCATACCGGCCCGGCATCGGAGTGGAGGACGCCGTCATCTACCTGCTGCACCGCTCACTGTCTCACCTGGAGAACCCCGGCAGCACTGTGAGGATTCTCTTCTTTGACTTCTCCAGTGCTTTCAACACCATCCAGCCACTGCTCCTGAGGGACAAACTGGAGACTGCCGGTGTGGACTGTGACCTGGCAGACTGGATCCTGGACTACCTCACAAACCGGCCCCAGTTTGTGAGAGCCAAGAACTGCGTGTCTGACCTACTGACCTGCAGTGTGGGGGCGCCCCAGGGCACGGTCCTCGTGCCCTTTCTTTTCACCCTTTACACTGCAGACCTCAGACACAACACGGACAGCTGTGTCCTGCAGAAGTTCTCTGATGACTCTGCCATCATTGGTTTCATTAAGGATGATGACGATGTGGAGTACAGAGGACTAGCGCAGGACTTTGTGGACTGGTGTCAGCAGAACCACCTCATCATCAATGCAGGGAAGACCAAGGAGATGGTGGTGGACTTCCGCAGACGCCACTCTACTGTCACCTCAGTGAACATCCAGGGAAGGGACATTGAGAGAGTGGACTCTTACAAGTACCTGGGTGTTCATCTGAACAACAAACTGGACTGGACTCACAACACAGATGCACTGTACAGGAAGGGCCAGAGTCGGCTCTATCTCCTGAGGAGACTCAGGTCTTTTGGAGTGAGGGGGCCACTCCTGAAGACCTTCTATGACTCTGTGGTGGCATCAGCCATCCTGTATGGTGTGGTCTGCTGGAGCAGCAGCATCACAGAGAGGGAGAGGAAGAAACTGGACAAGGTCATCAAGAAGTCCAGCTCCGTCCTGGGCTGTCCTCTGGACTCAGTGCAGCAGGTGGGGGACAAGAGGGTCCTGGCTAAGGTCATCTCTATGCTGGACCATGAGTGTCACCCCCTGCAGGACGCCCTGTCTGCTCTGGAGAGCAGCTTCAGTGACAGACTGATTCACCCTCGCTGTGGGAAAGAGAGGTTTCGCAGGTCTTTCCTTCCTGCTGCTGTTAGACTGTACAATGAACACTGTTAACACTGAACATGTGTCATTCAACTCTATCTATGTGCAATACTGAAGACCTCTGGTACAATTCACTCATGTCACTTTACTTATATTTATCCTGTCTGTACATAAACATAGTCATTACTGTAAATAACATAATATACTGAAGTCACTTTACTGAGATTTACTCTGTTCATATGCTGCACTGTTACTTTTATTGTACATAATAGTATTTTTTGGTATTTTATATTTTATATTTTGTATTTTATATTTTTGCTCCACCGGAACAAAATTAGAGTCTATCTTTAAGTCTATTTCTAAATTATTATTTTTTTAACCATTATCTATTATCTTGTTTTATTGCATGTTCCATTTTCCTGCTGTTCTTGAACTGTGCGTTGCAACATTGGAATTTCCCCACTGTGGGACTAATAAAGGCATATCATATCTTATCTTATCTTATCTTATCTTGTGTGTTTGGCAGGCAGCCCTTGTTAGAGGCTTTATCAGCGTGTGCATCTGAAGACTGCATGGTGCTTCTGAGTGAACTGATGAGGAGCCCAGAGTTGAGGGAGGAGCAGGCTTTGTCCATACTGTCCATGTTTGCTCCCCTGCCTCGCCCCACGCCTCAAATCATTGCTTCAGTCAATGTAGGAAACCACTGTGTCCATGTTCTTCACACTGATTACTGTGATGTACTAACGGAAGGTATTGGTGCTAGGCTTTATTCAATGTCCCAGGGTTGCGTCTTACCGTGATGTTGGTGGGTTCATCTTTGGTCCATCAGCTTTGCCTCACATGGCCCTCTCCCTGCATTGAGCTGCCTGCTGTGAAGGCCTTCCTACAAGCCCTTATGGAGGTCCTGAAAAGAGGCTGTGAAAAAGCACAAAATCATCAAGTCAAAGAGGTAAAGCTTGTGATTTCAACCAAAAATAAACCAATCAGACATATTGTGCTTGTAGTATCTGCTCTGTGGTTCTAATATATGACACCTGTGGATCATTATGTTATAATTTGCACATTATAAATCACAATATTCATCTAAAATGACTTAATAAAAGAAACAAGTCTGCTGACTTCCACATTAGAAAACTGTGGTGCCCAAAGGGAGCTGACGTCATCACAACAAAGAACAAAGAATTGGTCCCTCCTATGGATAGCTGCACATCACACTAGCAAGATTATTTTTCTTTTGTACCAAAAGGACTACGTGATGCTGACGTCAGTTAGTGGGTTATGACAGTATTCTGGATTGGTGATGTCTCGATACTAACATTTAAAACTCAATTTTGATACTAAGGAATATATTCAATACTCAATACTGATTCTAATACCAAGATGATAAAATTACAAATTACTGTTTATTAAAATAATAGATTATTCAAATGAGTATCTACTTTCAATACTAGTTTTAATATCAATCATCTGTTTTTTGATACTATTGACAGCTATACTGCTTCTATATGCTACAGTATCTTGATACTATCAGAATATCCCAGTGATCCTGGTTTCTGATACTCTGGCTTATTCAGAAGACTGAATCAGGATACTGTGTTTACATAGTACTTATTCAGAAGACTGAATCAGGATACTATGTTTACATAGTACTTATTCAGGAGATTCAATCAGGATACTATGTTTACATAGTACTAATTCAGGAGACAGAATCAGGATGCTATGTTTACATGGACACACACAAAACCAGGATACTCTAAACCTGATCATAACCGGATACTCGAGTGAATGTCCAGGTACCCTATGAAATCCGTCAGTCTTTCATCATACATAAAAGTGTTAAAAAGTAGTTAGCTGTTGACTACTTTGTTACTTTTTCATACATTGACTATGTTGTCTTTGTCAGCTGCTCTACGCTCTGAAGTCAGTGGGGAATGTGGGAGTCGGTTCTCAGTTCATCTCTGTGCTCTCCCTCTGCGCTCTCAGTGAGGCTACACCAGTGGAGCTGAGACTAGCTGCTATCCAGGCCTTCAGACGCATGCCCTGTTCCAAAGATGTGAGTGTACCGTCACGAGGGTGAAAAGAGCTCAAACCGTACAGAATTCTAAATGATATGACAAGTAGTTTCTGATATTGATACTTTGCAGCTAATGTCATTGGGTGTGTGATGCTAACTGTAGGCACTGTTCTATCTGAGGCTTGTTAAACTGAGACAAACTGAGCATTATTTTAACACAATCTGACCAGAAAGAACTTAGTTGGAACTACAACAGGTGAGCTCATTTGTGCTGTTATACAATCCATCCATCCATTTTCTTCCACTTATCCGGGGCCGGGTCGTGGGGGCAACAGTCAAAGCAGGGACTCTCAGACTTCCTTCCTGGGTCTTCCTCAGGGCCTCCTCCCGGTGGGACATGCCCGGAACACCTCCCGAGGGAGGTGACCAGGAGGCATCCAGAACAGATGCCCGAGCCACCTCAGCTGGCTCCTCTCGACGTGGAGGAGCAGCAGCTCTACTCCGAGCTCCACCTGTGTGACTGAGCTCCTAACCCTATCTCTAAGGGCGCTCCCTTAGAGATACTCTGCAGAGGAAACTCATTTCGGCCACTTGTATCCGCGATCTTGTCCTTTCGGTCATTACCCAAAGCTTATGACCATAGGTGAGGGTAGGAACGTAGATTGACCGGTAAATCGAAAGAGCTTTGCCTTTCGGCTCAGCTCCCTCTTCAACACAACGGTCTGATACAGCGACCACATCACTGCCGATGCTGCACCAATCCGCCTGTCAAGGTCACGCTCCATCCTCCCCTCACTTGTGAACTCCTCCACTTGAGGCAAGCAGTCTCCACCCACCTAGAGAGGGCAAGCCACCTTTTTTCAGTCAAGAACCATGGCCTCGGATTTGGAGGAGCTGATACTCATCCCAGTCGCTTCACACTTGGCTGCAAACTGCCCCATTGCACATTGGAGGTCCCGGTCCAACGAAGCCATCAGGACAACATCAGCTGCAAACAGCAGAGATGAGATCCTGTGGTCCCCAAACCGGATCCCCTCCAGCCCCTGACTGCGCCTAGAAATTCTGTCCATATATACAATGAACAGAACCAATGACAAAGGGCAGACCTGGCGGAGTCCAACATGCACCAGAAACAGGTCTGACTTACTACCAGCAATGCGAACACAGCTCCTGCTCCGGTCATACAGGGACCGGACAGCCCTTAGCAAAGAGCCCCAGACCCCATACTCCCAGAGCACCCCCCACAGGACCCCACGAGAGACACAGTTGAATGCCTTCTCCAGATCCCCAAAGCACATGTGGAATGGTTGGGCAAACTCCCATGAACCCTCGAGCACCCGATGGAGTATAGAGCTGGTCCAGTGTTCCGCTGCCTGGACAAAAACCATACTGCTCCTCCTGAATCCGAGGTTCGACTATCGGTCAGATTCTCCTCTCCAGTACCCTGGAATAGACTTTACCGGGGAGGCTGAGGATTGTGATTCCCCAGTAGTGGTAACACACCCTCTGGACCCCCTTCTTAAACAGAGGAACCACCACCCCGGTCTGCCAGTCTAGAGGTACTGTCCCCGACCGCCACGCGATGATGGAGAGACGTGTCAGCCAAGACAGCCCCACAACATACGGAGACTTAAGATACTCAGGATGGATTTCATCCACCCCCGGAGCCTTGCCACCGAGGAGCTTGCCAACCACCTCAGTGACTTCAGCCAGGGTGATGGACGAGTCCGCCTCTGAGTCCCCAGCCTCTGCTTCCTCCTCAGAACACATGATGGTGGGATTGATGAGATCCTCAAAGTATTCCTTCCACCGACAACATCCCCAGTCGAGGTCAACAGCTCTCCACCCGCACTGTAAACAGCGTTGGTGAAGCACTGTTTCCCCCTGCTGAGGCGTGGGCCGGTTTGCCAGAATTTCTTTGCGGCCATCCGATAGTCCTTCTCCATGGCCTCTCCAAACTCCTCCCAACCCCGAGTTTTTGCCTCTGCGACCGCCCGGGCGGCAGCATGCTTGGCCTGCCGGTACCTGTCAGCTGCCTCAGGAGTCCCACGAGCCAGCAAGTCCCCTTCTTTAGCCTGATGGCATCCCTTACTTCCGGTGTCCACCACCGGGTTCGGGGATTGCCGCCGCGACAGGCACCACAGACCTTACGACCACAGCTACGAGCGGCCACATCGACAATAGAGGCCGAGAACAAAGCTCACTCGGACTCCGTGTCCCCAGCCTCCCCCTGGAATCTGGGAGAAGCTCTACCGGAGGTGTGAGTTAAAGGTCCCCCTGACAGAGAGCTCTACCAGATGTTCCCAACAAACCTTCACTATATGCTTGGGCCTGCCAGGTCTTGCCAGGTTCCTCCCTTGCCAGCGGACCCAACTCACAAATAGGTGGTGATCGGTTGATAGCGCTGCCCCTCTCTTCACCCGAGTGTCCAAGACACACAGCCAGAGGTCAGATGACACGACAAACAAAGTCGATCATTGACCTCCTGCCTAGAGTGTCCTGGTGCCACGTGCACTGATGGACACCCTTGTGCTCGAACATGGTGTTCATTATTGACAAACCGTGACTAGCACATAAGTCCAATAACAGAACAACGCTCGGATTCAGATCAGCAAGGCCATTCCTCCCAATCACCCCTCTTCAAGTGTCACTGTCGTTGCCCATATGAGCGTTGAAGTCCGCCAGTAGAACAACAGAGTCCCCAGTCAGTGCACTGTCCAGTACCCCTCCCAGAGACTCTGAGAAGGCCGGGTACTCTGCACTGCTTTTCGGCCCGTAGGCCGGCACAACAGTGAGAGAGCTGTCCTCGACCTGAAGGCACAGGGACGCGACCCTCTCGTTCACCGGAGTTCAGAAGCCCCCATGACGAGAAATATATCAAGGCCAGTTACGTCGCCCGGATTGGCGTTACCGGGGCCCCACTCTGCAGCCAGGCCTGGGGTGGGTGCTTGACAGCGAGCGTCTGTCCACCCACGGGGCCCGGCTGGGCACAGCCTGAAAGAGTGACGTGGGGCTGTCCTCCCGTGGACCCACCACCCACTGGAGGATCCATAGGGTGCTGGTGCAGGGAGATTTGGGCAGCAGTCGAAGGCAGAGGCCTTGACAAGTCACTTCGCTGGGGGGGAAGGAGCCTGAGCTTGTGAGGGAGGTTGAGCATTACCAACTAGATATAGTCGGCCTCACCTCCACTTACAGCTTTGGCTCTGGAACTGTAAGCGTATTCGTTTCCTGAAGTCTAGAGTACAAATTTGCAAAGAGACAACGAGGAGAATCACACAAGTTTTATTACCCTAACATATTACAGTTCTAATTAGAGCGCGGTCCTGTCCCTACTCTGTTACACAAAGAACTCCTACTAGATCAGGGGCAGTCCCGTATTTCTAGTATGCCTCCCCCTGCGCTCAGATATGGTATCACATCTTGAGAGTACAGTGTGACCACGAGTTATCTCTAGGCAGGTTCTGATAGTACTTTTCCCGCTCGGGTCTCTCCAATATGTTGTGTTGTTATTCAGTCTTCAGTCAGCGTGCATCACCACGATGAGCCTGCACAGATTTCTTAAAACACACGTTGCAATACATACAGTCCCTACTCTGATTAGATATTCTCATCTTTAGTTTATTGATTATGGCACTTCTTAGTTATGTAAACATAATTATATCTTAACTCTGACTCATACATTCTTTCATTCCCCCTTTTGATCTATTTTAATAGATCACCTTTACATTTCTTCAAACATGGCAGCATCCTCTGGATCATAGGGAGGTGCTGTAGGTTCGTAACTCCTCAGTGCCCAGAGTGCCGGTGTGGTCCCTGTCGAAGTGGTTGAAGGAGGCTCTGAACTCTTTGAGCTGCTCTTGGCTGATGCCTTTAGCGTCTCGCGTCAGGATCTGGTTCTCGATCTCGTTGATGGTTCTGGCAATGGTGGTGAGAAGCTGCTCCCAGCCCACATGGATGTGCTCCATGGTGTACTTGGTGTGCTTGTTGTCAAAGATGAGGGCCTCCTGGATGAGCTGATGGTCTCCTTCTAACTGGTCGATCTTTGGTTTGTAGTTCACGATGCTCTTCTCATACTGACGTAGGTTTGTGAGCTGGTCCTCCAGGGTACCATACATTTCAATAGAGATACGGCCAATCTCCTCCATCTTGGTCTGAATCCAGGGCCCTATGACATTGGCCTGGTTGGCGAACTGTACACGCAGTCTTTCATTGTTCTGTTGACGAGTGTGTTCCTCAATCAGGGCCTGGTCTCTCTGTGGCACCAGCTGTTTGACCTTGTCCCATTTGGCATTGATCTCCTGAGGATTGATGGTGGTGTAGGGGTTGGTCCCAGCAATGTTGACATGGTAGGTCTGAACAATCTTAGCGATATCGTTGTGGATTCCCAAAATGGCATTTCGTTCTTTGTCAGCCTCTGGAAGTGTGGTCTTTAACTGCTCGTGGGCTGTGCTTAGTCCCTTGATCTCCTCAATGGTGTGCACTATAAAGGTGTCCTGGAGGTCCTCCATGGCGCCGTCCATCCAGTTGTTGAAAGGAGCCGCTCTTTTGGCGAACTCCAGGTACAGCTGGTCAATGGTCTCCAGCAGTTTCTCCGTTCTCTGCAGAGCTTTGCTGCGTTTCTGAGTCAGGTTCCCCAGAGCATCCCATTGGTCACAGATCTTCTGACAGCGCGCATTCACACTTGGGGAGTCATAGTAGTCCAACTCATTGAGCTCTTGTGCGATGGCGGCGATCTGCTCCGCGCGGTCTTGATGCGCCGCCAGGTCGCTCTCAAATGCCTAGTGCTTCTTTAGCAGAGCCTTGATCTCCGACAGAGAGGCCGTCTCAAAATCCTTCTTCTGCAGCATCTCCTCTTTACCTTCAGTCCATGCTTCGTGGATAGCTGCTTTTTGTCTAAACTTCTCGGCAAGGTGATCAAGCCTCTCCAGTCTGCAGATCTCATTGAGGAGCCACTCCTCGTAGCCCTTCTCTGCCCCCTCCAGGTTGCCCCAGGCGTTGTTGATATCGGACACCATCTTGCCCTCTGACAGCATGAACGCAGGCCGGTTACTGAGTCTGAGTTTGGTCTGTAGCGTGTTGAAGTTGATCTCCAGTTGGCACTTCTCTTGGACTTTGGGGGGTTTGTGGAGACGTCTGTAGTCCCTGAAGTCCTCTAGTTTCTGCTGCATTGCCGGCATTCGGTTTTCCAGCCACGGGATGGTGCGGCGAATCCACTCCAACAAATCACTGGCCAGTTTCTCATAGTCCTCCATGAGCTGTTCATTCTCCTGGTTCACGGCCAGCACTTTGCAGATCCTGTTGGCTGCTGTCTCCACCTTTTGGGCCCCAGAGAAGGCATGGTAGAAACTAGACACGTAGGTCATGATGGCTTTCTCATCCGGACGGGCTGTGCCTACAATGTCTTGCGCGTCCAACATTTTCGGGATGTCAAGGTATTTCTCTGCAACATCAAAGGCTGTGTTCAAGTTGGTCATTGGATCATCCTTGCGTAGTTTTCCATAGTCGATGAGTTCAGGACGGTGTCGGTGAATGAGTGCACAGAAGCCCAAACCATCTTTCCAACTGATGTGAAAGTTCTGGATGTTGATGTTTTTGTACGGAGCTGTCTTCCTCTGGCACCACAACAGAAGACCCTCTTTGGCCGATGTCTCTTCCACGGAGATGTCTTGGATGGCAAAGCGCAGGATGATGGTCCAGATCATTCCCAAGGTCATCTTAGCATTCCCGTCTACAATTTCTTCTGCTCCAGTGGACACTAGTTTGACTCCTTTACTGGCGATGAAGTCAAGGGCTTTGTTTACGTTTGAAATCTTGTGAACTCTCATCTTTCCTCGTTCTGGTTTCGCCAAGCGCTTGCCTGAGATGACCTCCAGCAGCAGCATGAGTTTGAGTCCATCCCAGAAGTCCTCCTCGATGTTCTCGATCTGTGTCCTGGTTTTCCTCAAGTGAGAGTTACACCACGCTGTGAATGTCTTGGTATTTTTTTTCTGGAGCCCGATCACCAATAGAGATGTAGTCGCAATCAGTTGTCCGAGCTGCTGTGTGCAGACTGAATTTGTGACAGATGGAACCAGCGACCAGGCTTGTTTTTGACCTGTACGGCGTGGGCGGTGCGAGCAGTAACACAATAGGGGCCCTCCCAGCGAGGCAGTGACCACTTTCGTTTTATGGCCTTTAAATACACCAAGTCCGAGACCTCCGGGTCCGTAGCAGCAGCAGATGGTCTAGCCTGGTGAGTGTCCTGCACAGAAAGACTGGAAGCAAGAGCATGTAATTGATTCCAGTAAGGTTTGTAACGTACAGGCATCCACGGTTGTTCCAAATCATGGGGCAATTGTGTAGCATGTGGGCCAGGCATGAGATCCCTGAAACCCTCCTCGGAGTGCTGGTGGTTGTTGCTGGTTCTGTGGACATTCACGTGACCAATGTTCCAAAGCGCCACATATGAAACACCCCTGACTGCCACGGCCACGCCCATAGTCTCCGAAGCGTCCCATGCCCCGTCGACCATTACCACAACCCCCATGTCTGCTGTTTGAAAAAGGTTGTTGTTGTTGCGGCATCACTACCAATTGAGTTTTTACAGATTCTTCTTCTTTTTTATTTTGGCCTTTCTTTTGTTCATTGACATTGTCGCTGGCCTGTTTCAGCTGGTATGGCCTCCAAATGGCCGCCAAAAATATGGAGGTTCCTGCGGTTGTTCTGAATGGATTCTTGCCTGTAACTTTCACCCATCAATCCATTTCTGTGCACCTTTTGAGAGAGGAGGGAGTTTTTCTGCCATAGCTTCCAAATCTTTAAATTGAAGTGGCTGGTATAAGCCTAATCCCCCGTGTGGTGTAGGCAAAAGTGGAAGCATGTATCCTAATTTGCCTCCTTTACTGGTTTTGCTGCGAGTGTTGTGGGACACTAGCCGATCTTCCTTCACTGTCCTGCATGTTTTAGGATGGGCTGCCTTGTTTACTCTCTGTTTGTTCATTACTGCTGACTTGAAGCCAAGTTCCTACTTTTCCTCAGTATCACTGCCAGTCTCACTCTCTGCTTTATCTGTTTCAAAATGTATTCTTGATAATGGAGGGGTGGTATGTGTTGACGCTTTAGGTTTAACAGACTCCTGCCCCTCCCTTCTGCCTCTCTGTTCTGCCATCTTCCTCTTCTCTGCCTCCTCCCACTCCCTTACCATTGCTTCTGCTTTCACATCAGCTTCTTTGCGCTTCTCTGCACTTTTTAATGCTTCTTCCAATTGACCCTGAGTATGTTGTAATTTAAGTTGCAGCTCAACTAATTCTCCTTGTACTGTTTTGACAACTTGTTATTTTGTTTATTTTAGTTTATTATTTTTACTTTTTTTTTTTTTTTAATAACACGAAGGACTCTAACCTTACTTATTACCTGGGACTTTAACCCGATGGGACTCTAACCCATACACGAAGGACTCTAACCTTCCTTATTACTTGGGACTTTAACCTGACGGGACTCTTACCCATCCACGAAGGACTCTAACCTTCCTTCTTACTTGGGAATTTAACCCGACGGGACTCTAACCCATACACGAAGGACTCTAACCTTCCTTATTACCTGGGACTTTAACCCGATGGGACTCTAACCCATACACGAAGGACTCTAACCTTCATTATTACTTGGGACTCTAACCCGATGGGACTCTAACCCATATACGAAGGACTCTAACCTTCATTATTACTTGGGACTCTAACCCAATGGGACTCTAACCCATACACGAAGGACTCTAACCTTCATTATTACTTGGGACTCTAACCCGATGGGACTCTAACCCATACACGAAGGACTCTAACCTTCATTATTACTTGGGACTCTAACCCATACACATGTGTACGTACTTCCTCTTTTAATTTCCAGGACTCTAACCCGTCAATATCTTTACTTATAGGGACTCTAACCCCTTCCAAGTTACATCTGTCCCTATGTCGTATAAACACACATCAATTTAAACTGCCAACCAAACACTCAAACCACAACTCAAATTTAGTACACAGTCAATTGTGGAAGTTTTCAGAAAAGGCCTTCCTTACCTTTTTAATGCCGCAGCTTGAGTTGTGATTCGAAGAATGGCAAGTCAGCACTGCACTTTTCCTCTCGTGGTTCTCCTCGTAGCTCTTGCTCCTCAAGACTCCATCACGTCGGGGTCACCAAATTGTAAGCGTATTCGTTTCCTGAAGTCTAGAGAAACTTACAAAGAGACAACGAGGAGAATCACACAAGTTTTATTACCCTAACATATTACAATTCTAATTAGAGCGCGGTCCTATCCCTCCTCTGTTACACAAAGAACTCCTACTAGATCAGGGGCAGTCCCGTATTTCTAGTATGCCTCCCCCTGCGTTCAGATATGGTATCACATCTTGAGAGTACAGTGTGACCACGAGTTATCTCTAGGCAGGTTCTGATAGTACTTTTCCCGCTCGGGTCGCTCCAATATGTTGTGTTGTTATTCAGTCTTCAGTCAGTGTGCGTCACCACGATGAGCCTGCACAGATTTCTTAAAACACACATTGCAATACATACAGTGTATTAGTTATTAGTTATGTAAACATAATTATATCTTAACACTGACTCATACATTCTTTCAGAACCCAACTCCTTGAGGGGGGCTGGACTCTCCATTTCTCTGGCGTTGCCTACGGGGAGCGGTGGCAGGCAGGTGTGGGCCTGCTCATTGCCCCACAGCTCAGCCGCCGTGTGTTGGCTGTTATACAAGTTCCTCTCAAATAACATTACAACATTACAACATTACAATGTCACAAGCTAGCTAGCGCTCTGTCTCTCACATAAACAAGACCATGAACACAGGCTACTGAAAATGTGTTCAATAAATTAAATTTGTATTTTTTTTGTTTGTTTTTGTTTTTGTTTTCTGACTTTCTGTCTTAAAGGTTTTTAGTAGTGTTTGCTAATGTGTGTATTGTGTCTCCATGGTAACTGTTGAACATTCCAATATAGAGATGTAGAAGACCCTCAGTGTGATGTCACTACAAAGTATCAATAGTGGTTAAAACTTAGAACTGTATGTAGCCTGCGTTCTTACAGTTACAGTTACTACAATCACAATTGAGTCTGTGTTGCCAGAGCCTTAACCTCCAGATAGAGGACACATCCAAGTTTGTCTCATTCTCAGTATATGGACAGACCATGCCTCATGTGAAAGCTTAGAACCTCCAGAATTCCCTCCCTGAGCTGCAGAGGCTGCACTAGCACTGAGTCATGACTGGCTGCGGGTGCTGGGGTTTAGGTAGTGACCATTCAGATCAGAGAGAGATATTTTAGGCTTAAACCAGCTGGATTTCAACAATAAAATTGGCAACCCAAATTAGAGACTCATGTGAGGCTCATAGTGCTTTCTGATTGGATAATCATCTTGAGAAATAAAACACCAAATAAACAGGATATCATGTACAGTGTTTTTTGTAATTAAGTACAAATCGGCATTAGAATTGTTCAAAATCAAAATCAATTCCATACTGCTTCTCTTTATGCACGGGTTCAGCCTTCCAACTGATTAACTATGGTACCTACTTGTCTCCATGGATATGTTATTGCTTTGCCTAGAATGTTCCACAGCATGGCATTAAATCTATCAATCTCCATTGAGTCAAGCAAATGATGCCACCAGGCCAAGTTACAGGACAGATCTGTGGAGAGGAGACCCCCCCTCTCTCTCTCGCTCACTCTCTCTCTCTCTTTCAGTAAGAATGGAGTTATTTGTTAGAAAAAATACATCTGTAATTAGTATTGTCACGATACTAAAACTTCAAACTCAATTTCGATCCTACGGCGTAGACTCAGTACTCAATACAGATTACGATAACACGTTGATAAGACAATAGAATGTGTGATTTTCAACATTAAATGGAAGTACTTTCTTTTCTATTCCCATGTGTCCTTATATCTGTGTACTCCCTCAGTGGTCCTGTAGGTTCCATAGTGGTCCATGGGTGTATACTAGTCTATGTGCTCTTATACTTGTTCTGATACAGTCAAGATCATTCTAAAACTATTCAGGAAGGGTTCATTTGTGGCCATACCAGCTTGTCAAAGCCTGATCCCATCAGATCTCAGAAGCTAAGCAAGGCCGGGCCTGGTTAGTACTTGGATGAGAGACCTCTGGGAAAATCAGGTGCCACAGTGGGTGCCAGTCGCAAAAACTGTCGTTGTGTCCTTAGGCAAGGCACTTCACCCACATTGCCTAGTATGAAAGTGGTGTGTGAGTGAGATGGTGGTGGTCGGAGGGGCCAGTGGCGCAGATTGGCAGCCTCGCTTCCATCAATCTGCCTCAGGGCAGCTGTGGTTACAATAGTAGCTTACCACCACCATGTGTGGAATGAATGAATAATGATCTGTAAAGCGTCTTTGAGTGTCCAGAAAAGCGCTGTATAAAACTGATGCATTATTATTATCATTTCTGTCCTGTTGATGTGACATTTTCAGTATCAATATCTGCGAAAAAGAGTCGCGATACTTCTGACAACCCTACCTATAACAGAATAGATGCAGACAGATAAATGCTATAGATACTATATAAGACAAATTGTATTCTAGGGCCATTTGAAACAACAGCCTTCCTCATGATGTGACCTGAGCCCAGCTTCTTGTTTACAGCTTTCGGCTGTATTGGTGTTGAAAGGTTTCCTTGTGCTGTTGGTGCTAATGAATGCCTGATGTCTGATGCACTCACATGTGTCTGATGGGTTTCTCTCCCCAGAGGGCTGTGCTGTTGCAGCTGTACAGGACACCCCAGGAGGATCCAGAGGTCAGGATCTGTGCATACCACCAGCTCCTGCTCTGCCCCAACCAGGACGTGTATGCCACGGTCAGGAACACGCTCAGACAGGAGAGCTCCAGCCAAGGTCCCACTACAATCACTTTATTAAAGCAGGGATATTCTGCAAAATCAACTTTTTTGAGCCTTTAACTATGGTACTTTTTTCCTCTTCTCATTTACCCTCTCAGAGTTGTATTTGGAGTGATTCGTTCATGTTAGAGTAATTTATATTCTACTGTATTCAAGATGTCGTTGCTCCAATTTACTTTATTTTCAGCTCCACCGGTACACACACTTCCTTCTCCAGTTTTATTCTCTTAATCAGTGATACGTGTAGGATTCGGCAGCACTGTGTAGTCATCCTGTGTAATCCTGCTGCCCTCTCTACTGGTCTGTTTTTTTACTGGGTTTTTGTTTTCTTGCTGACCTGTTGCCTGCCTTTGTGTACGGCCCAGGTGGGGTATTGACATGTATTGATGTGTTTCTCCTCCTCTTCCCTGTCTATGTCATCTGTAATGAGAGTTGAAGGGGCAGGGAGGTCACTGAAATCAGAAAACGGGGCACGCATCCACCGTGATGACGGAGCCTTTCTCCTTTCACAAACCTTGGACCCCCTCCTCCAGGGAGCAGGGCTCAGTAATATATGATACATCACCACCAACACAGGTGAAGAACCTAAGAAGTTCATGTACAAAAGAGTGAAGAATTCTCCTCTCCAAAACTCTCATGTCATTCAGAACAAAACATATAACTTCTTTTACCTGAGATAAATAAGAGTTTAGTGCTTCGATTGTAATGTTCGTGCTGTTTTTAGTCCTCTGTGGGGTTATTTTGCCTTTTTACTCATAAACCACCATATTTGTTTGGACCCAAACAGACCATGTGTTAATCTGCCTGTCAGTCACATCTGTCTGAAATCAAGGAGACAGGACATGGTTCCAGATCCACTCATCTTTGTAAAGTTTTGTCAAAGCGTGTGGGTCTGTTTAGTAACGTAAGGTTCAAACAGTGCACGGTAGAGTCCACAAGATTGCTTAAACATGCTAGGAAGATTCAGAGAATCTCTTCAGGCATGTTTCTGATGAGGGAGCAATGTTATAACATGGTAGAAAGCTCCAAAAAGTGGATTTAGCATAATACCTTCTTTTTAACCTACAGTCCCTGACAAAAGTCTTGTCGCTTATCCATTTTGTAGAAACAAAAGCTTATAACCAGACTTTAAATTAATCGATTGGTTTTAGAAATGTCTCATATGAAAGCTAAAACCCTCCCAAATTATGCTCAATATACTAAAATAAATGTGCTTCACTGAAGAAAGATTGATCATTTAATGAACACAGAAAGGTCAGATTTTGGCAAGACAAAAGTCTTGTCGCCTTGTCATATGATGCACCCAATCCTAGATTACAGCCTCACCTGTGATCAGTTACTGATCAGTCAATTAGTGGGTGTGTATAAAAAGAACCCCAGCACACCAGACCTTCACATCAACTGCAACTTGACCTCTGACAACATGCCTAAGATCCACCCTGAGACCAAAGCGTTAATTATCAAGAGGCTGAAGACCAGATCCACTGCTGAGGTGGCTGACACCTTCAATGTGTCTCAGCGTCAAGTACAAAGAATAAGAAAAAGATCTGAAAAGACTGGAGATGTTTTTGACAAGCCCAGGTCCGGCAGACCACACAAGACAACTGCTCGGGAGGACCGTTTGTTGATTCAAAAATCCAAGGCCAGCCCCTTTTCCACTGCAGCAGAGCTCCACCAGGCCTGGTCACCTCAAGTCCCTGTGTCAACCAGAACAGTTTGTAGAATTCTGTCTCGAAATGGCCTCCATGGTCGAATCAGTGCACAGAAACCAGCACTAAACAAAAGGCAATTAAAAAACCGTGTGGCATTTGCCAAGGCCCACAGCCTGCTAAAAGGATGGACACTGGAAAAGTGGCAGAAGGTGGATTTCTCAGATGAATCCTCGGTTGAATTACATCACAGCCGCCGCAAATATTGCAGGAGACCTACTGGAGCCCGCATGGATCCAAGATTCACCCAGAAAACAGTTAAGTTTGGTGGCGGAAAAATCATGGTCTGGGGTTACATCCAGTATGGGGGTGTGCAAGACATTTGCAGGGTGGAAGGCAATATCAATAGCCTAAAATATCAAGAAGTATTAGCTACCTCTTACATTCCCAACCATAAAAGGGGTCAAATTTTGCAGCAGGATGGTGCTCCATCGCATACTTCTATCTCTACATCAAAGTTCCTCAAGGCGAAGAAGATCAAGGTGCTCCAGGACTGGCCAGCCCAGTCACCAGACATGAACATCATTGAGCATGTCTGGGGTAGAATGAAAGAGGAAGCATGGAAGGCAAAACCAAAGAATCTTGATGAACTTTGGGAGGCATGTAAGACTGCTTTCTTTGCTATTCCTGATGACGTCATCAACAAATTGTATGAATCATTGTCGAACCGCATGGATGCAGTCCTTCAAGCTCATGGAAGTCATACAAGATATTAAATATGGATCTCACAACACCACTACTTAATTCACTGACGTTATGCAACATATTTTTGTATTTGAAGTAAATTATTTGTTCAATTTTCTGTAGGCGACAAGACTTTTGTCTTGCCAAAATCTGACCTTTCTGTGTTCATTAAATGATCAATCTTTCTTCAGTGAAGCAAATTAATTTTAGTATATTGAGCATAATTTGGGAGGGTTTTAGCTTTCATATGAGACATTTCTAAAACCAATCGATTAATTTAAAGTCAGGTTATAAGCTTTTGTTTCTACAAAATGGATAAGCGACAAGACTTTCGACAATAGTTTCAGAAGGGGCTATAAGATCCTAAATCTATTTTTTTTCTCTGCAGTGGGCTCATATGTGTGGAGCCACTTAACCAGTGTGCTGAGAAGTGAGGACCCCTTCAAACAGAGCTTGCTCCAGTCGCTCCCTGATGACATCATCAGCCGAGAGTTTGAGGGAGAGTTTTTCAAATACTCATCATACTCGGATCACACTTTTGTCTCAGGTAAACAAACGATTCACACATAATTCCACTCTACTTTGTTAGAGGTGTAAGGCTATGTTCACACTGCAGCTCTAAACCCTTTTTTTCCCCAAATGTGACACAGATCTGATTTTTGGCATGTCAGTGGCTTTGTTCACATTCTCACCAAATTCTGATTATGATCTGATTTCTGGAATTTTAAGATTATTTAAAGGTGCGCAATGTAACTTTTTGGTTGGGAGTCTGTCACCTGTTTGTTTCTATGGATATGCCATTGCTCTGCTTGGAATTTTTCTCAGCATAACATTAAACAGCTCTGCTTTACCTTTATTCAAAAACAGGTGGTTTTATAGCTCAAAAATACATAGAAAAACAGGCATTCTAACTGAGTGGGGTTTCCTGAAAGATTCCAGACAAAGCAATAACATCCCAGGGAGGAAAGCATTTGATGGGCCTTCCACCAGAAAGGTTACACAGTGCACCTGTAAACAACAAAATCTCAAATGAGTCATCAGTGAGACCATGATCGGAAAGAGATTTGATGATTTTGCTCTTTATTAGTCTTAGAACTCAAACTGTCAATGTGGAAATAAATCAGATTCAAATCTGAATCAGTGGCTGCAGTTATATGTACACTGATTTAGCAAAGTCCGATTATAAGATGGCTTAAGCTCACAAGAGTCAGTTTAGCATCATATAAAACCTTTAAAGACTGGTACATTAACACATGTTATTTGCAATTTGCCTCACAAAAAATGATTTGAGGAAAAACTCAGACCTGCACTCCTGACCAGCAGTGTGAATGTAGCCTCAGTGAAGTGTACATTTGTTCCAGATCTGGGAATAACAAATGTGGAAACATCTCTGGTTTTCTCCCCCAAATCCTTTTTGCCAAGATCCGTCTCCGTAAACCTGACTGTGTATATGAATGGAAGAGCCTGCAACCTTCTCCAAGTGAGTTTAAAGGGCCCATATTACAATATTTTCTGACCTATGTTATAATATTGTTTCCTCATCAAAAAATATAGTGTTTTTTGTTTCATTCACACATGTTTAACACACTTTTTTTTTTTAATTAAATAAAATATACAAGACATTACACAAGAATATAAATAAATACAAATTATACAAAAAATATGTATGTATATGTATAATTTCAATTGTTCAAGAATTTCCAGGGTTTTAACAGCTTTGAAATTGAAGGACAAGTGGATGGTTTTCTTATAGTACTGGATTTTGGAAAGGAAAATAGGAAAGATGGGTTTACGATTAATGAATTTACTTTTATGGATATGAAATTTTGCTAAAATTATATATTAATGATATAATATTGTTTACTTTTCAAATGATGTATTTTTAAAAAATGAACAGCATGCCTTTAAAAGAAAGGGTAAAATGGGACAAAGTTGCAGAAACTCTTTCCGAAAAAACTGGGCAGGTCCCAAGTGGATGAGAAGTGATTTAATTTTTCAGTTTCCAGAATGTACAATTTGTGTTGTGTCCTTCTGACATTGTTCTTCACTGGATAGCATCGATGTAAAAGTTTATAGCAGCCCTTTGTTTATTGGTGATGAGATATTTTGTACAGTAATGTCCATACACTTTTCCATGGGAGTGTCGTCAAAGTTTCTCCAGTAATGAATCACATGTGGAACCGTAGCTATATTTTTCTGAAACAGTTCTCTTCTTTTCCTGTTTTGGTTACAAGACAAGTCCTGCCAATCACAGTCCTGAATACAGACAGCGGTGATAGTAAGGCTGTGTTGAATACTGTTCTCAAAACAATTGAGAAAAAAATTACTTGTACAGTTACATTTGTTCCAGATAAGGTAGATGTGTAGTAAAAATGAACGCTGTTTGTGAAATTTAGTCAGCTTGGCTGATAGTTTTTCAGTGTTGTAGTTACACATTAATAGAAAATAGATTTCATTGGGTTAGGCGGCACGGCGGCTGAGTGGCAACACTCATGCCTCACAGCAAGAAGGTTATGGGTTCGATCCCCAGGTCACCCGGGCCTTTCTGTGTGGAGTTTGCATGTTTCCTCCCCGTATCTGGATGAGTTTCCTCCGGGAACTCTGGTTTCTCCCAAAAACATGCAACACCCCTATGAACAGTTTACAATCAAGGACCGTCAAGGAATTCCTCCCTCCTGTGGGCTCACCACCTGCAGAGGGGTTCATAGGGGTCTGGGTCTGGTGCACAGAGTAATGGGCAGCGTGCTGCCCCCGCGACCCAGCCGGATTAAGCGGGAGAAAATGGATGGATGGATGGAGATTTCATTGGGAATGAAATTCCAGATTGACTTATGGTTGTGTAAAAAATTTACCAGTAACCATTTTATTTTAAATGTGTAATTTAGGGATGTGAAGTCTAGTAAATTTAGAGAGTATTATTACATTATTCTTTATATAATGGGTTTGTTTTTCCAGATGAAGTTGTACAGTACAGTCCCTGACAAAAGTCTTGTCGCTTATCCATTTTGTAGAAACAAAAGCTTATAACCTGACTTTAAATTAATCGATTGGTTTTAGAAATGTCTCATATGAAAGCTAAAACCCTCCCAAATTATGCTCAATATACTAAAATAAATTTGCTTCACTGAAGAAAGATTGATCATTTAATGAACACAGAAAGGTCAGATTTTGGCAAGACAAAAGTCTTGTCGCCTACAGAAAATTGAACAAATAATTTACTTCAAATACAAAAATATGTTGCATAACGTCAGTGAATTAAGTAGTGGTGCTGTGAGATCCATATTTAATATCTTGTATGACTTCCATGAGCTTGAAGGACTGCATCCATGCGGTTCGACAATGATTCATACAATTTGTTGATGAAGTCATCAGGAATAGCAAAGAAAGCAGTCTTACATGCCTCCCAGAGTTCATCAAGATTCTTTGGTTTTGCCTTCCATGCTTCCTCTTTCATTCTACCCCAGACATGCTCAATGATGTTCATGCTGGTGACTGGGCTGGCCAGTCCTGGAGCACCTTGATCTTCTTCGCCTTGAGGAACTTTGATGTAGAGATAGAAGTATGCGATGGAGCACCATCCTGCTGCAAAATTTAACCCCTTTTATGGTTGGGAATGTAAGAGGTAGCTAATACTTCTTGATATTTTAGGCTATTGATATTGCCTTCCACCCTGCAAATGTCTCGCACAACCCTATACTGGATGCAACCCCAGACCATGATTTTTCCGCCACCAAACTTAACTGTTTTCTGGGTGAATCTTGGATCCATGCGGGCTCCAGTAGGTCTCCTGCAATATTTGCGGCAGCTGTGATGTAATTCAACCGAGGATTCATCTGAGAAATCCACCTTCTGCCACTTTTCCAGTGTCCATCCTTTTAGCAGGCTGTGGGCCTTGGCAAATGCCACACGGTTTTTTAATTGCTTTTTGTTTAGTGCTGGTTTCTGTGCACTGATTCGACCATGGAGGCCATTTCGAGACAGAATTCTACAAACTGTTCTGGTTGACACAGGGACTTGAGGTGACCAGGCCTGGTGGAGCTCTGCTGTAGTGGAAAAGGGGCTGGCCTTGGATTTTCGAATCAACAAACGGTCCTCCCGAGCAGTTGTCTTGCGGGGTCTGCCGGACCTGGGCTTGTCAAAAACATCTCCAGTCTTTTCAGATCTTTTTCTTATTCTTTGTACTTGACGCTGAGACACATTGAAGGTGTCAGCCACCTCAGCAGTGGATCTGGTCTTCAGCCTCTTGATAATTAACGCTTTGGTCTCAGGGTGGATCTTAGGCATGTTGTCAGAGGTCAAGTTGCAGTTGATGTGAAGGTCTGGTGTGCTGGGGTTCTTTTTATACACACCCACTAATTGATTGATCAGTAACTGATCACAGGTGAGGCTGTAATCTAGGATTGGGTGCATCATATGACAAGGCGACAAGACTTTTGTCTTGCCAAAATCTGACCTTTCTGTGTTCATTAAATGATCAATCTTTCTTCAGTGAAGCAAATTTATTTTAGTATATTGAGCATAATTTGGGAGGGTTTTAGCTTTCATATGAGACATTTCTAAAACCAATCGATTAATTTAAAGTCAGGTTATAAGCTTTTGTTTCTACAAAATGGATAAGCGACAAGACTTTTGTCAGGGACTGTATTTGATCTATTGATTGACATGTATCCACATGCACATTAAGGGCTAGAGCTGTATATGACAATCTGGAAATTCTTTCAGATCTTGTAAGTAGAAGTAGCAGTCCTTCTGTGAAGTGAGGGATCATGTGAAAGCCACTGATTGAATCTTTTGTTAGTCTTAGCAATAACAGGGATAAATTTCAGTTCACATGGTTCTTTTTCTTCTTTAGTAATTACAATACCTAATAAATATGTTAGGAATATAGAATAAAACAGATTCATTACAGTCTTTTAAAGATAACAGTTCACATTTCTTTAAATTAAAAAAACAAAGCAGAGGCTAATGAGAAGCATTTTGTTACATTTATTGCCTTAGGGATCTGAGCTGCCTCCTTCAGAAAGAGCTTAGTGTCATTTGTTCCCTGACCTATGGTCATATCTAAAATAAAGGTGGTTAAAAGTTGCACTGTTAACAGAAATAGAGAAGCAGATAAGGGGCATCCTAGATGTACTCCATGCAGCACTTTGAAGTGAGGAGAAGTGCCATATTTAACCTGGATGGAGGAGTTGCCGTTACTGTACAAGGTCTGAACTGCCGGAGTAGCTGGCTGCTTTTGTAGCTGAAACTTTTTGAAACTTTGTGTTTTTTAGCTCAGTTTTTAGCATCATATCATGGGATTTTAACCAACTAAGAAGTGCAGCATGTGCAGTTCAAAGGACACAAGTATGGGACTGTTGGATTTTCTGAAATGAGCTGTTTATTTTTTCCATATCCAGGGAGACCATGCAAGAGGCTAACTAAATAGCTAGCTGAGAAGCTAGCTGTTTGAGATTTTACAGGTCATTTACACCAAATGTGTATCAGGAAATGTGGCAGAAGTTCTTCCAAAGAATTTGAGGGAATGGACCATTTCGTCACCAAATGGATGCATTCCCAAAGCCAAAATGTCGATGTTTGGTGAACAGATACACTCCTTCACAGCAATATGGCCAGGATTACACCACCCCTCTTTCATTCATCTTTTTCTTACCACTAAGGAGAGTGTCTGTATCCACCTGACATAGCTAACGGGCTAGCTACATTTCAAATAGGAAGTTTACATGCAGGCTTTTCTAACTCCTACTGACTGGTTCCCATTGACATACATTGGAATATTGTGGCCCCTCTCTCTGTAACTGCTGCTGTGACCCTCATCATTTTGGTCATAAAATGTCCATATTAACCCGCTCTATATGATTCTGGCGTTTTTATTTCACTATATTTTTATAATAGGAAAAAACACAATTCCTAATATAAAGCCTGGCTCTAAATTCGCCCCTATAACAGCTAGCATCGATGAGCTTCATTTGACTGGAGCCAGATGCTGTGGGTCACACTCACTTAGTCCACTTCTTTATACAGTCTATGGTCGCAGGCCATCCTGTGTAATCTTGTGTGTATGAGTACCGTGTGTGTTCATACGATGTAAGTACTGTTTGTAATTGTGTATGAATGTAGATTTTGTCTGTTTATTTACAAATGTGTATTTTTCATTGTTTGATGTTTGACACCATTATTTGTCGATGTTTGACATCGTTATTATACCACGCATGGATTATGTCCATCCCATAATAATAATCCATATTTGGCCCTGCATCTATTTGTAAATACTCTAGTATTTCATCCATTTTGTACAGTTTTGCCTATTCTGCTGTTATTTCATTTTCACCAACATTCATGTTTAAGAGCAAAGTAATTTATTGTTTTGGAGTGGCTGCTTGTGGTTATTTTGTGTAATAGCATGTCATTTTTTCCCCCATAAATTTCACTGTATAGTTTATTGGTTTTTCTACTGTATATATTTGTGTCTTTCCTTTCCGATAAACACACACACACATATACACACCCAGAAACACACACACCCAGTTACATACAACTGTAATAAACATACAGAACTGTACAACTGGAGTTTGCCTTTTTCCTTTTAACCGAGGAAAACTCAGCTGAGGATGAATCAGTGATCAGTGCACGCTAGATGCACACAGTACCTTACATACTGTCACATAATATTTTTCAGTTGCTTCAATCAAAATATTACTCAAGTAGGAGTAAAGGTGCAAATTGTTCATCACTTTGACTGTCAGCAGAAAACTATGACTCTTGTTTGATGTATTATAGGTGGACCTGAGGATAGAAAATACTGAGGCTTTCTTCAAACATCTTTTTGGCCCTGAAAGTGCAGAGGCAGACTTTAGTCAAAAACCCAAAGAGACAAAAAGGAAACAAACAGAAGACAGAAAAAGAGATGAAGACACATGTTCATCTGGAGAAGAGCATTATCTGAGTAAAGCCAGCGCTCTGGTGAGTGTCTCACATTATCGCTGGCATTAAATCAGTGCTATTCTGCAAAATTGACTTTTCAGAACTTTTAACCATGTTATAGTCGTTTCTCACCATTTACTCACCCGAAGTTGTGGAATGATTCATGCATGTTTTAGTCATCTTTAGTCGATTATTTTCAAAATGCCATTTTGCCGCCACCACCACCAGTACATGCTCACTGTGACGTACTTCTTTTTCCAGTTGTATTTTCTTAGTTGGTGATACACGTAGGATTCGACAGTGTTTCATAGTCATTTTGGTTCAAATGAAAAAAATCTGCAGCTCACTAGTGTGATGTGCATCTATCCACAGGAGGGGCCGAAAATTTCACAGTGACAGCTCCCACTGGGCACCACAGTTTTCAAATGCAGAAGTTTTGTTGTCTTGCAGAACTATAAAAAAAAAAACGTTGTGAAGTTGTTTGGACATTGGATATTCGGATTCACTGACTACAAATTAATGCAGAATAATTCTACACGATGAGGAGGATCAGGTATGGCAATTGATTATTGTCATATGCATTTTCATTACTTTTTTAAATTCAATTTTCTACAAAAATTGAGTTTTTTCTTCAGTGGCTTTTAGGTTTTGTGAGTCACTGACTCCAAATTAATGCAGAATAATTGTAAATGATGAGGAGGATTGGGTATGGCAATTGACTTTTGTCACACGGATTAAAAAAAAAAAAATAATAATAATAATAATAATAATAATAATAATAATAATAATAATAATAAAAATTTAGGAAAAAGTAAAGTTAGTTGTTTTGTTTTGTAAAAACAAAACAACCACTGTACAAACCACTGCAAAAAATCAATTGCGGTACCCAATCCTCCATATTGTGGAGATTTATTCTGCAGTAGTTTGGAGTCAGTGATTCATAAAACCTAAAAGCTATTGAAGAAAAAAAATATTTTATGATGTATTTATTATTTATGTTAATTATTGTTACTCATAAACACACATTTCATAAATATATCTTATAAATGTCTTACCTCATTTGTATTTTTTTTTATTTCTCTTTTATTCTTTCATTTTTTTTTATTATTTTATTTGAATTTGTCCCAGTACAACAGTTTGTTCATGATTCCTAAACATCCAAAACGTTTGCCGACAGTGAATATGTTGATTATGTCGAATATCCAATATCCAGACATCACCACGGTGACTTAAAATGCACAAATGATAACATAATGATGCACAGGTGTCCAAGAATAGACGCAAGCACTATAGGTCTTCTTCAAAGGTGCTGTATCTAATTTATACTGGCTCAAAGTGGGTCTAAACACCTCCTACAACCACATTTCAAATAGAGCTGCTAAACTGGGCAGTAGCTGGAGGACTAAAGGAACAAGTGAGGGGGATGGAGGAGTCTGGGTCTATAGGGAACAGAGGCTCCATCCGAAATGTATGATCTGCACATGTACGATCTGCACACATATGATCTCTGAAAAGTTTAACATGAACCTCCGACACCATACAAGCACAGAACAGACTCACCATCAGCAGCACACCCCTCTGTCACAAGAAGAACACATATATTCCACTGAGTCCTGTCCTTTAGTCCGACATAAGCTGACCACATCAGGGCACAAGGAACGAGCTGTTTGACATTATAATGTGTTTAATGCAACTTTGCGCATGCATATTTGTTTACGTTCTACAGAAATCAAACTTAAAACCACATGGCTGATTTGCATAAAGTTTGATTTCTGTAGAACGTAAACAAATATGCATGCGCAAAGTTGTATTAAACACATTATAATGTCAAACAGGCTGATTTGGCTCTATAGTTTTTAACCTTTAGGCTATATGTTGTAAAGTTAAGTTTATTGATGCAGAAGATTTTTATTAATAATCTGCTGCAGTGTATAACTGTAAATGAGTATTTGGAAACGTTCGGTTTAATCTGCGCAGTGGATTGTGGGATACCTCATAGCTCCTTACCTCTGGTTAGAAACCTCCCGAGTTCATTTGAAACAGTTTGTACTGGTCCAAAGTTATTCCTCACTTATCTTATGCATCCAGAGCATCCTAATTATTCACCACGATGAGTTTACAATTGCTTTTCATAACAAAGTGATCAAGGCAGAGTTTCGATGCCGTGGTAATGTTAACAACATTTAACATGCTAACATTCACTTCCTGATTATTGAACAATGAAACATTTTATAATTAGATGTAGACAATACACATCAGACTTATTTATTATTTTCAGACTTATTATATTTTGACAGCAAGAGCTGCTTATGCAATTTATCTGTACAAGCAAGACATATTTGCTCAAACACATGAAAAAATTCTGGTACAGGCTCTTGAAAGCAGACTTATTATGCAAAATTGACTTAACCATGTGTAGAATTCGGCAGCGTTTTGTACCTCATATTTTGGTACAAATGAAAAAAAGCATGATGTGCAGCTATCCACAGGAGTTGCTGGTGTTACAGATCTGTTGGTAGTGATCTGTCAACATGAGGACCCAGCTTTAATAACCTAATATTTAGTTTTAAACGCTGTATCCATGTTTCTTTTGAGTATGGATCATTTTATTAAATCATCCCAGTGGTATCTATGAGGCAAAGAGGCATGTCAGCTCATTTGCGTGAATGTAGTGATAAGTGCACACTGCTCCGGACTCGCGTGGCCCGTTTGCATTGACTCCAATGGAGACACTAGAAACTATCCATGTGAGTTAGACACAAACCTCCCCTTTCCTTTAGTGTGGATGAGTGTAAATTCACATCTCCACTTCAGACAAGGCAGAAAGGAAACCACATTAGAACGTTTACATTTTTATTTAGACAGCCCCAGAGGCACTGGGACAGGTGTCTGCGCAGATGCCTGTGCATCTGTCTGCAGAGGACGGATTTCTGAGGCATTTGCAGTATGAACCATTTACCGGCCCGAACAGATCTGTAACAGACGCTTTGTAGTGATGACGGTTACGCTGACGTCAGCTCCCATTGGGCACTACAGTTTTCTAAAATGGTAGTCTGTGGACTGTATCCTTAATTAAGTCTTTTTAGGTGACTATTGCAATTTAAAACTTCCAAATTGTAACATAATGCTCCATGGGTTTCATAGATAATAACTATATAGCAGGCTCAAGCACAATATGGGATCTTTAAGACAAAAATATACATCTCATGTCAGTAAAATAAAGCCTACCCTTTAATAAGAGCCACTTAGTACTCTTCTGTGTATTTGGATTAATTATAATAAAATATATTAAAGATCCTATATTACCCAAAATGGATTATGAGCTTTAAGCCATGTTATAATGCCATTACCTCCTCAAAAACAGACCTGGAGTTTTGTTTTGTTTCATTCACACAGGTTTGAGTGACCCTTTACTTTAGTCTGTCTACATCTCCAAAGCTCAGAATGCTCTGTTCCACCTTGTGATGTCATGTTGTGGCAGTTTTCAAATTAACAGCTCCTTTTACCTTTAGTGTACAGAGTTTAAAAATACAATGGAGCAGTGTAATGTTTTCGATTTGAGAGAAGAACTCACCTTAGATATGCAGTGTTTGTGTGTTAAACATGTGTGAATGAAACAAAACACAACTCCAGGTCTGTTTGTGATGAGGAAACATTATAACATAGATCAGAAAATAGTGTAATGGCAATGGACCCTTTAAAGTGAATATGATATGAATGTAACTTTGGCTTCATTGTAAATAACACTTCTACATGTAATTCACTCTGACACATATTTTCAGTTTTTCACCAGGTCGAAGGAGGAGACGCCCCGCTCACAGTGCTGGCTCAGTATTAAGGTGTTTGGGAATGAAGCCACTGTGCTTTCATGTGAAGATGTCCACAGTGAAGTGAACCAGGTGTCTCTGAGCCTGGCACAACTCGCCATCAAACTCCTCCAGGTATACAAGGGTGTCCAAACTTCTGTCCCCCAAGGGCCACATACTGAGACATATTGATAGTGGAGGCTGGTGGTCAGTACAGTGAGTTGGATGTTTAGTGAGATGGATGTTTTTTACATATCTGACAGAGCCACTGTACTTTACGTAAGGCTAGGGAAATTAATTTAAGGTCTGACCCACAATACAATGTAATGTTACTGTGCTTATAGTGGTAGAATCATCTGACTTTGTAATAAAAAGTACTGCCTGTGATCATTTGGGCCAGTTTAGCAGGAGGTCTAAGGGCCGAGAAAAATTGTTCTGATGGCCGCATTGTTTAAAAACTGAAGAAAAAAAAAAAAAATGAATTTAAATAGCACCTTTTCAGGTGCCTGTGATCAATATGAGTGTCTGTGTTTCAGCAAAGGTCAGTTAAATCTTAGTTTGCTAATGCTTTCTTCCTTCCTTGTGACTAATATAATTTGAGAGGAATTTGTTTAAAGATATAGTATAAAGCTTTCTAGAGGTGGCGTGCCACCTGCATGATTCTATGGAAGTAGAAATTTAAAATCATACTTCAGAACATTCTCCATGAACATAGATAAGTATTATGCAATACTGATTCCTTCTGGTCATATTGTGTTAAAACAAAGTTCAAATTAAAGTCTAGCTTGAGTAAGCCTCAGACAGAGCAGCTTCAGTTAGCTTCACACCCCCAGAATATTGATGCTATCAGTGGAAAGTGGGAATTAAGAAAGCGTTGCATTGGCAGGGGAACGAGGTGCAGCTGGTGCACAGGTCAGTGCTGCTGAGTGAGCGGCTGCTGCTGCCCTCTATGTCTGGGCTGCCCCTCACACTGGCCCTCAACATGAGCTCCCTGCTGTCAGTGCGACTTAGAGGCTCCGCTCACTACAGAGACTCCTCCCACTGGGCCCTCAGCGGATACGTCAAACCCAAGTATGTCTGCATTCAGCCTTGTAGTAACCAATGCAGTACTGTGCAACCATGTAAAGGATCACAGTGTTGTGGATCCAACATTTCCAGAGTACTCTGAAAAATCTACAACTCCTTTCACATAAAGTATCAGCAAATAATTATTTCTAATGGTATTGTCCCTTATGCGTTTGCTTATTATAGAATTCCCTTTTAAACTTTCTTTTGGTCACCTTGTGGTCAGAATTTCACATTTTATAACTTCTAATAATGTCTACATTTGGAATATATACTTTATAAACTACACCCCTGCTTCCAATGACAACTGCTGTTATTTTTATGACGAGGGCACAACAATATAACATGGTTAAAAAAAGACAATTTTGCATGTTTTGTCCTTCTGTTAAGGTTTTGCGCTTAATTTGAAAAGATCCCATAAAAGACCCAAAGCATTCATTATGGTTCATTCTAAAATGTTAATACTGTGCTCCATCAGTGCATATGTGGGTGCGGAGGCGAGGATGGGCGTGGATAGTGCTCTGGGATTGGCTGCTGTGCAGTGGGACAGTGTCTTGAGGAGCGACCTGAGTGTGGACGGGAGTGTCCAGTTACAGGAGGGACAGGACCTGAGACTCATGCTTAACACCCCAGTGGACATGCTGGACATCCTCTCCTTCAGGTCAGACAGGCATCTCCATGGCAACTCTCTGAACAATTAAAGGTACAATATTGAACTTTTCTGGTGAAGGGCTCATATGGAGGTGTTATTTTCAACAATATGGTTTAAAGTATATATCTCCATGGGGACAAGCAGGTGACACTATCAGGCTAAGTTACAGGAGTAACTGTGATATATATCAATGTTTGAAATATATTGATATCATTTTTCTTTCTTTTCTTCTTTTTCTTCTTCTCTTTATTGCAAATTAACTCAGGAACTGTCCCAAACTAACTCTGCGCTGTGTCTAAGGAAAGGAGTGTGTGGGCTGTAGTTTCTCTCATAAAAGTTTGCAAAGAAGCTAAATTATTAGCATCAGGAGATGCCAACATAGCTATGTGGTACACTGCACTGTTGTTTTAGTGCCCTTTCTTCATTTTTCACCTATTTTAAAATAAATCTACTTTAAAATCTGCCTCAGAAATGCACATGTACTGCTTATATAAAATTGGGGAAACACTTGTCTTTTTAACTCACTTTTCAGTGTTCTAAGCCAGATTGATATGAGAAGTTCACCAATTAGACTTACTTGCTGTAGTAGGTAAATTAAAAGTTGTTCTGCATAATACTATTTTATGTTGGATCAGAAGAGTCAAAACAAGTTTGATTTTTACATTTTAAAATCTTCTATCATCGGCCTATAGGGAAAAGATATTGAGATACTATATATCATATAATAATGATGATATGAAAAATTATTCCGTGATATACATTTTTGTCCATATCGCCCAGCCCTACCTTTAGTTAAGGAGAAAATGAGAAAAGTCAATGTAAGCCTTAATAACCTTTGTTTGACCCCACCAGCTCCCATGTGTTTCAGCTGAGTGGGGACAACAGACAGGAAATAAGAGGCCTTAAGAATCGTATTCAGAAGACCACATGTACACCCAAGACTTGTGAGTTTTAAATATGACTGACAAACTATCACTACAAAGGTAAGAAATACTATGCAAAGTAAATGTTGTCCCCTCACAGTGTCTAAGATGTTGGGCTGGCAGTTGTGCTCCAATGCCTCATATCCTGTCTCCGGCCTGTCCTTGCCCCCCTCTGGACCCTCCCACTTCTCTGTGCGCCTACTCAAACTGGACCGGGGGCTGCACTACTACCTGCTGGAGGCGGCATACTCGCTGCTTACACAGGTCTGTTTACAGTCTGTTTACAGTTTGTTTAGTCTGTTTACAATCTATTTACAGTTTGTTTAGTCTGTTACTGTCTGTTTAGTCTGTTTATAATCTGTTTACAGTCTGTTTACAATTTGTTTAGTCTGTTTACAGTCTGTTTAGTCTGTGTATATGCATGTGTGTAGTCTATATATGTGGGCGACTGTGTATGTGTGTGTAGTCTGCATATGTGGGCAACTGTATATGTGTTTGTGTAGTATGCATATGTGGGCGACTCTGTATGTGTGTGTAGTCTGCATATGTGGGCGACTGTATATGTGTTTGTGTAGTATGCATATGTGGGCGACTCTGTATGTGTGTGTAGTCTGTATATGTGGGCGACTCTGCGTATGTGTGTGTAGTCTGCATATGTGGGCGACTCTGTGCAAAAGTAATTGAGGTTTGTGTTTCAGAGGGGCAGCTGGACTCCCACAGAAGCTTCCTTGCACCTCCTGTTGGCCACGCCCCAGTCCTTTGTACCCAGGGATATGTCTCTGGACCTGGCCTTCAGTCCCCACAGAATCCTGCTTCGACTCAAGCACCCACTGAAAAGCATCATAATACAGGGTCAGTGCCAGGGTCAGGGGAACACCCAAACACATTGTAGAAATAGTCAAACAAATATCAGTGCAATTACATGCAAATTTACTTCTGCTTATTCCTTTTGCGTTGTATGGCATTGACAAAGTACTGATGAGTGCTTACGGACATTTCCACTTAGGTGTACTTAGCTGTTGTTATACAGCTGTTATAGCTATCTGGGCTTCTGTCAGACCAAATCTGGCACACTATCAAACAGCAGTAATGTAGATAATTTCTAGTGGTGTTATATGAGAATACAAAAGGGATGGGTAATTACAGGTGGTAGCTTTAACTATTAACACAAGAGTATGAACTATATAAATACATTGCTCAAAAAAGGAACAAGGAACAAAAAAGGAACACTTTGAAAATACATCTCAATGTGAAAAAAATCTGCTGGATATCTATACAAATATGGACAGGGCAATGTCATGAACAAAAGGATGCCACCTCTTTAATGGAAATAAAATTTCAACCCCACAGTGGGCTTAATTTTATAGACACCCTGAAAATCAATGTGAAATAATGATGTGGCAGGCTAGTCCATTTTGCCAAAATTTAATTTCTGCAACTCAAAATGCTTCTCAATATCTTGTGTGGCCCCCACGTGCTGGTATGCATGTTTGACAACATCGTGGCATACCCCTAATGAGATGACAGTTGATGTCTTGTGGGGTCACTAAGCTCCTATTGAGTCTGAGGAGCAACCTGCCAGCATCTGATGGACCCAGACACAATGTCCCATTCAATTGTATCAATCCCTTCATCCTCCAGGTACTGCCTGCATACTCTTGCTGCATGAGGCTGAGCATTGTCATGCATCAGGAGGAACCCAGGACCTACTGCACCAGTGTAGGGTCTGACAGTGGGTTCAAGGATTTCATCCCGATACCTAAGGGCAGTCAGACTGCCGTTTTCTAGCCGGTAGAGGTCTGTGCAGGATGCTCTGAATATGCCTCTCCTGACCATCACTGACCCACCACCAAACCGCTCATGCTGAGCCATGTTGCAGGCAGCAGAGCGTTCTCCTTGTCTTCTCCAGATCCTCTCACGTCTATCACAGGTGTTCAGGGTAAACCTGCTCTCATCTGTGAAAAGCACAGGGCACCAGTGGTTGAATTCTGGTGTCGTCTAGCAAATGCTAATGGAGGTCCACGGTGCTGGGCAGTGAGCACAGAGCCCACTACAGGATGTGGTGCCCTCAAACCACCCTCATGAAGTCTGTTTCTGATTGTTTGGGCAGAGATGTTCACACCAGTAGCCTGCTGGAGGTCATTCTATAGGGCACGGGCAGTGCTCAACCTGTTCCTACTTGCACAAAGGAGCAGATATGGGTCCTGCCAATGGGTTGAGGACCTTTTACGGCCCTGTCTAGCTCTTAGCTCTTCTCGAGTAGCTGCCTGTCTCCTGAAATCTCCTCCATGTTCCGTAGATTGTGCTGGGAGACACATTAAATATCCTAGTAATGGCACATCCAGATGTGCCATCCTGGAGAAGTTAAACAATTTGTGCAACTTCTGTAGGGTTAAGGAATGGCCTACTTTATTGATCCTGAGGGAAATTCAAGTTCAGTGCAGTTTAACAGGAGGACTGGATAGGTAGGATCAGCAGATCCTGTGGAAGAGGCAAAAGTGTCACTCCTCTTTGCCTTGCAGCCTTAAAGCAGTGTCCAGGGGGAACCAGGTGAACACAGCAGGAAAGGCCACATTCTTACTCCACTCTGGTGTTTCAGTTGGTGACGAAATGATCCATTCTCTCAAAGTGTTTTCTCTTCTGCCACATTTGATGCCACATAAGGTATAAAAAGCATGTAGCAACTCAACTTAGACTTAGACAAACTTTATTGATCCACAGGGAAATTACTATTTGGATACAGTAGTTCACTCATCACAATATAATATAATAACAGAGAGTAACAAAACTAGATGGTATAGCAAAAAGAGCAAGAGACAGGTGTCAAATGAGACATAATCATAAAAATAAATGTATATGTACGAGTCAAAATAAAATAGAAAAATAAGTAATAAACTATAAAATAAACTATAAAATCACAGCTATACACAAGAGACAAAAATGCAAATAATATGCTGATTGACAGGGCATAAGGTTATCCGTTACTTAAGATTAAGTTGTTGTGCAGTGGTAGGGAGTATTATCTGTTACATAAGGGTGAGTTGTTGTACAACTGAATGGCGTATGGTATGAATGTAGTCCTGTATCTCTCACTGTTTGAGCGGAGCTGTAGGAGCCTGTTGGAGAATGAGCTCCTCTGTCCCTCTATAGTCTGGTGCAGTGGGTGAGCAGGAGTTTGTCCAGCGTCCTCCTGTCCCTCACTGTGACAAATGTCTGCAGCTCACATCCAATCACGTAACCAGCTTTACGAATCAGTTTGTCAATCTGCCCAATGTCTCTTTTACTGGTGCTGCTCCCCCAGCAGACCACAGCAAAGTACAGGGCACTGGCCTCCACAGACTGGTAGAAGATCTCCAGTAACTTGCTGCACACATTGAAAGACCTGAGTTTTCTCAGGAAGTAGAGTCTGCTCATGCTCTTCTTGTTGACAGCATTACAGTTGTCACTCCAGTCCAGCCTGTTGTTCACATGGACGCCAAGGTACTTGTAGCAGTCCACTATTTCCACGTCATGGCCCTGGATGATAATAAGCTCCACTGGTGTCCTCTTTATCCTGAAGCCAATCACCAGTTCCTTGTTCTTGTCAACGTTTAGGGTAGATGGTTTGGCTGGGACCACTCAACAAAATTTGCAATCAGTGTTCTGTACTTCAACTCCTGTCCATCCCTGATACACCCTACCACTGCAGAGTCATCAGAGAACTTCTGCAGATGGCAGGACCCGGAGCTGTACTGGAAATCAGCGGTGTACAGAGTGAACAGGAACGGAGACAGGACTGTACCCTGGGGAGCTCCTACATTACTGACCACAGTGTCAGACAGGGTGGTCCCCAGTCTCACATACTGAGGCTTGCATGACAGGTAGTCAGTAATCCAGGAGACAATGGAGGAGCTGACACCCATCCTGAGCAGCTTCTCACTCATCAGAAAGGGCTGGATTGTGTTAAAGGCACTGGAGAAATTGAAGAACAATATCCTCACAGAGCCCTTAACACTATCCAGGTGAGAGTGAGCCCGCTGCAGAAGATAGATTACAGCATCATCCACACTAATGTGGGACTGATAGGCAAACTGTAGAGGATCCAGGGATGGTGCCACCAGGGGTCTGAGCTGAGCCAGAACAAGTCTCTCAAACACTTTCATGACATGAGATGTCAAAGCCACTGGTCTGAAGTCATTAAGTCCAGATGGAATAGGCTTCTTGGGCACAGGCACAATGCAGGAGGTCTTCCATAGCACCGGTATCCTCTCAAGCTTCAGACTCAGTGTATAGAGAAAGTGCAAGATCCCAGTGAGCTGTGCTGCACATGTCCTCAGCACGCGGGGGTTGACTTGGTCTGGTCCAGGAGACTTGTTATGATGAATTTTCTCCAACTGCCTTTTCACCTGCGCAGGTGTCAAAGACAAAGAGCTGAGTTCCTCCGTGGGGGTGGGAGCAGGTGTGGGAGCAGAGGTGATGGGCTGATGAATGGTCGTCTGTGGTGAGGTGTGAATTGGGCGTCCGGGAGGTGTAGAGATGGGGGTGCCAGGGGATGAGAAGCGATTGAAATGCAGATTGAGCAGGTTTGCTCTGTCTGGGATATTGTCCTGCAGCTTTGATCGAGGGCTGAAGCCAGTAATGGCCTTCATGCCTTGCCACACTTCCCTGGTGTTATTTTGCTGGAGTTTTGCCTCAAGCCTTTTCCCGTACGCTTCTTGCCCTAGTCTGAGCTGGATCTTCAGCTGCTGTTGCACCCTCTTCACCTCGTCCTTATCACCAGAGTTGAAGGCCCGCTTCTTCTTATTAAGTAGATCCTTCAGCTGGCTGGTGATCCAGGGCTTATTATTAGGGTAACAGCGGACAGTGCGTGTGGGGACGGCTGTATCCTCACAGAAGTTGATATAATCCGTTATACAGTCCGTCATGCTGTCAATGTTGTCCCCATGCGGCAGGCAGAGCACATTCCAGTCTGTGGTCTCAAAGCAGTCCTGAAGGGCATCGCTGGCTTCCTGACTCCACTTCCTTACAGTCCTAGTGGTGACAGACTTCCTCTTTACTGCAGGGATGTACTGAGGCATTAACAGGACCAGACTGTGGTCTGATCATCCCAATGGGGGCAGGGCAGTGGCACTGTATGCCTCCTTAGAATTGGCATACAGTAAGTCCAGAGTTCTATTGTCCCGAGTTTTACAATCCACATACTGATAAAGTGTGGGTAAAACACTGTCCAGTGAAACATGGTTGAAGTCTCCAGAAATCAGTAGTAAAGCCTCCGGGTGTTTAGACTGCAGCTCAGCGACCACAGTGTGTATCCTGTCACACGCTGCATCTTCGTCAGCTGAGCAGTGTTAATTTCGTTGACGAAAACTATGACGAAATTATTTCGTCAACGAAGGTTTTTTGCGGACGAAAACGAGACGAAAACTAAATAAAAATTACTTTTAAATGACTAAAACGATGACGAAATAGACGGACATTTTCGTCAACAAATAAAAGACGAAACGAAAATATAACCTGTGACGAATAATAGATCCATGGTGACGAATAAGTGGTCAGGACTCCTCAGGAGAAGAGAGAGAGGAACGAGCGGCCGCTGCGCTAAAGAGCCAATCACAGCGCGCGGTGTTGCGCGGTGCCGAAAAGCTAACGCGCCCCGCCGAGAAACATGAGGAGGACAGAGGAGCAACAAGTGCTAAGAGAAGATGCTGGCGACTGGGATTGGGAGAAAAAGACGGTCTGACCTGTGGTCTCACTTCACGTTTGATAAAGAGAATAATAATAATAATAATAATCATCATCATCATCATTTTGACAGTTATTGCTGTGGTTTACACTGGTGTCATAAAGACAGACAGCAATAATTTATACTGTCTTTGTGCTTTGTTTGCTACTGCTTTTCCCTTTAAACATTGAAACACATTTTCAATAAAAACAGTTGTGTTTAAATATAAAGTGTGAAATGTTTGCATATTAATATCCCAATTTCAAGAAAGTATAGTTTTATGTTCAGTGTAAAAGGTAAAAATTGATACGTGAAAAGCTTTTGGTCGACTAAATCTATTGTAATTTTAGTCGACTAAATCTATTGTAATTTTAGTCGACTAAATCTATTGTAATTTTAGTCGACTAAATCTATTTTCATTTTAGTCGACTAAAACTAGACTAAAACTAAAACAAATCTGATGACTAAAACTAGACTAAAATTAAAAGTAATTTTAGTCAAAAGACTAAGACTAAAACTAAATTAAAATTCCTTGTCAAAATTAACACTGCAGCTGAGGGAGGGATGTAAATTCCGATGAACAGAACAGAAGTAAATTCCCTCGGTAAATAATATGGACGTATTCCCAAGACCATAAGTTCAATGTCCGGCGTACAGATCCGTTCCTTCACAGTAATATGGCCAGGATTACACCACCTTTCGTTCACAAAAACTGCAATCCCGCCGCCCTTCTTCTTACCGCTAAGGAAAGTGTCTCTGTCTGCACGCCATTGTACAAATAGAACACTGAAGGGCTCAATGATTTAGGGAAAAAATGTAAATACATTTTTTTTCTAACAAGCATTGCTACTGTGCTTAGATTTTCAATTCACTGATTCATTTACAGTTAATACACTTAATACAAAGATGTGTATTATTTTCAGGACAACTAGAACAGAACAGGAACATGAAGTCAGCCAAGGTGGACATCTTGGTCGATGGTGCTCATTTTTATATCATAGTAAGTGCTTTAAATGGTTTGAATAATATAAGAATTCTCACACATTAACACTAAATTCACTGTTTACTACTAAACTGTGTACATGGTTTTTGAATACTATTGTCTAGTGTTCCTAGTACTTTTTGGCACTTTCAGTGTTGTAAATATATCTAGTTTGCTTACTAGATACCTGCTAGACTAATCAGTCCATTTCAGCAGCTCTTTTTGAAGTCCCTCTTTAAAATAAGCCCTTTCTGTCCTCTTTAGGGTTTCACTGATAAACAAGCCATTGCAGCAGAGCAAAGGACCAGCTATCACCTGGAGACCAAACTGTCTGCCACTGGAGCTCCCATGATCCTCTCTGCTAATATCACCTGTGGCCTGGGCAGGAGGACCAGCTTTTCTGCATCAGTGAAAAATGTGTTCAGAGAGACAGCCTCAGTGTCAGGTGTCAGTCCTGTAGTCAGGGAGAAGGCTATGTACATTAGTGTTGTCACACATTTCGATACTAAGGAATTCACTCAAGACTTGATACCGATTGCGATACCACAAAAAAAGCTCAAAATGAGACTAAAATTGTTCAGGCAAGCTCGAAATTTGTTCTGTGAATGTCACTTTTTTAGAATCAATACCTGCTCAAATGCTTAGGCTCACATTAGGTTCAGTATCGAATAGGCCTGTCACAATCATTTCTATATTCATTTATCGTTCAATATATGATCGCTGAAACTATATTTTTAGGAAGTTAGTATTTATTGTATGCACGTTTTCTTTACACTGCTGGGAATATTTTTTTGGTTATATGATGATTTGAGTCATAGAAGGTTGAATTACAAATGCAAACTAAATACAAAGTGTTTAATTGGGTTATTGTGTCAGTGGCATAAATTAGTTTTGATATTATCGTTTATCATTTGTAATTTCTTCAGCAATATATCATGCTGCAAAATGTGTTATCTTGACAGGGCTAATATCGATAAGTATCTGATTTTCAAGATACTTTTTACAGCCCTAATGTACATTCAGTGCATTGAGGCCTTTTCTAGTATAGGGCCCATCCTAAAGCAGTGCTGTGTTGTATGTGCAGTGGCTGTGGAGCGCAGGTGGGGCCCTAGCAGTCAGCAGTACTCTGTGGAGGGGGACCTGCTGCTGCCGGGGCTGCTGGGGAGCAGGATGCTGGGTCTCCTGGAGCAGAGGGCCTCTCTGTGGAGCTCCGCACTCAGGCTCAAGTATGGACTGGGAGGTAAGAGACTGTATACGTATACAGTTTATAGTGCCTACAGACAAGTTTGCACTGTGAAGCAGGTTTGTTTTATTAGCTATTGATACTCTGCAGTGCATCATATGCTGGGGGTGTTCTACATGCATCTCTAAGGTGGAAGGTTCAGCAGTTACCATGGTGACACAATGCACACATTAGCAACAAAAAGAGCCAAAACAGATGGAGGGTCTGTCAAATGCTTTTCCCCATGGAGTGGTTATTGCTTTGTTGAAAGGTTTCACAGTATGGCTTTAAACCTTTTTATTGTCATGGAGACCAAATCAGTTCAAGTTATGAGGTCAGATCTCTGGAGACACAACCTTGCTTACAGTCAGAATGCCTGTTTTTCTAGATATTTTTGAGCTATAAAACCACCTGTAACTGAATAAATGTAAGGGAGATCTGTTTAATGTCAGATGTGGAACATCTGAAGTAAAGCAGTGACATATCCATAGAAAAAAAGCAGGTGACGGACCCCAAACCAAAAAGTTGCATAGCGCACCTTTAAGTTTGAAAACTCAAGAAAAAATGCAAAAGGGTTTTAAAGTGCACATTTTCTACCTGTGATTAGTCTGAGTATTCATAGTCCTGTTTAGTTTGATTAGAGTTTGATTTTCAACAAAAAGGTGAGACTTATTTATTTTTATTTTATTTATTTATTTTTTTATTTAACCTTTATTTTACCAGGTAGGTCGGTTAAGAACCAATTCTCATTTTCAACGACGACCTGGCCAAGAGGCAGAAATTACAACATATAACAGAATAACATCCATACAGGCATTGTAAGCATATTCATTTTCTGAAATCTAGAGTACAAACTTGCAAAGAGACAATGAGGATAATCACACAAATTTTATTACCCTAACATAACAATTCTAATGAGAGAGCGGTCCTGTCCCTCCTCTGCTACACACAAAACTCCTACTAGATCAGGGGCGCTCCCGTATTTCTAGTATGCCTCCCCCTGCGCTCAGATATTGTATCACATCCTGAGAGTGCAGCGTGTCCATGAGTTATCTCTAGACAGGTTCTGATAGTACTTTCTTCCGCTCGGGTCGCTTCAATATGTGGTGTTGTTATTCAGTCTTCAGACAGCGTGCGTCACCACGATGAGCCTGCACAGATTTCTTAAAACACACATTGCAATACATACAGTCCCTACTCTGATTAGATGTTCTCATCTTTAGTTTATTGATTATGACACTTCTTAGTTATGTAAACATAATTATATCTTAACACTGACTCATACATTCCCCCTTTTGATCTATTTTAATAGATCACCTTTACATTTCTTCAAACACGGCAGCATCCTCTGGATCATAGGGAGGTGCTGTAGGTTCGTAACTCCCCAGAGTGCCGGTGTGGTCCCTGTCGAAGTGGTTGAAGGAGGCTCTGAACTTGTTGAGCTGCTCTTGGCTGATGCCTTTAGCGTGTCGCGTCAGGATCTGGTTCTCGATCTCGTTGATGGTTCTGGCAATGGTGGTGAGAAGCTGCTCCCAGCCCACACGGATGTGCTCCATGGTGTACTTCAGACATGTCCAAAGTCCGGCCCGGGGGCCAAATGCGGCCCGTGGTTAAATTTCATCCGGCCCGCAGCCTCTGTCATAAAATCAATAACGTCTGGCCCGCACATAGACTTAATAAATTGGGCAGCAGTACTGTTAACAGCATATGAAGTAGCTTACACAATAAATGCTGTTCCTCATTTACCCACTAGAGGGCAGCAGCACTCTATGCGACATCACCCCTTGTGACCCTTTGCCCCCAATTTTCTAAAATGGCGACAATTAACAAAAAAAGGAAAGTTGACTGCGAGGGTCGACGCTTCAAAGATGGATGGAAATTGGACTATTTCTTCACTGAAATACGCAACAACTGTGTCTGTCTCATTTGCAAAGAGACAGTGGCTGTTTTTAAAGAGTTCAATGTCAAGCGACATTACCAAACGAGACACGCTGACATGTACGACAAGATTACAGGGAAGGAACGCAGCGAGAAATTGAAGCAACTTGAAGCTAGTTTAATCACACAGCAGCAGTATTTTGCAAGAGCCCGAGAGTCAAATGAGAACACCACAAAGGCTAGTTACGAGGTAGCAGCGCTGATCGCAAAGTATTGCAAACCTTTCACTGAGGGTGAATTTATCAAAGACTGCGTGATGACTATAGTGAAGAAAATCTGTCCTGAGAAGCAGCAAGAGTTTGCCAAAATCTGCCTGGCACGTAACACTGTGGCACGCAGGATTGAAGAAGTGTCATCAGACATCAAAAGACAATTGGGAGTCAGAGGAAAGGAGTTTGACTTTTTTTCGCTGGCTTGCGACGAAAGCACAGACGCCTCTGACACTGCTCAGTTACTTATTTTTTTGAGGGGAGTGGACAATGAAATGAATGTTACTGAAGAACTACTTGACCTCCAGAGCCTGAAAAACCAAACGAGAGGAACAGACTTATTCTCTTCTGTTTGCTCTGCCGTGGATGACATGAAACTCCCGTGGAATAAAATTTCTGGGATTATTACGGATGGCGCACCATCCATGACTGGCAAACGAAGTGGATTAGCAACACTAATAAGTAACAAAGTAAGTGAAGAAGGGGGTAAAGCTGTAAAACTCCATTGCATCATTCATCAGCAAGTTCTGTGTGCCAAACATCTGCAATACGAACATGTTATGAAACCGGTGATAAAGGCTATTAACTATATCCGCTCCAGAGCGCTATGCCACCGTCAGTTTCAACAGTTTCTAAGCGAGATTCATGCGGAATATGGAGATGTTGTCTATTACACTGACGTGCGATGGCTCAGTCGGGGTTCTGCACTGTCTCGCTTCTACTCTCTTAGGCAGCAAATCGGTGAGTTTTTGGCTGAAAAGGGACAACCTATGCGAGAACTAAGTGACCTTATGTGGCTGGCTGATTTGGGTTTTCTAGTTGATATTACAAAGCACCTTAATGTCCTCAACACCAGTCTCCAGGGACCAGATGCAGTCATAAGCCAACTATTTTCACACATCAAAGCCTTTGGAACCAAGCTGCAACTGTTTAAAAGACACCTGTCGCAGACCCAACCTAATACTGCACACTTTTCAGCGCTGCAAGAAATCATGACCAGATTCCCACAGAGCAATGTCAGTGCACAAATGAGGAGGTACGCATCAAATATTTCATCTCTGGCTGAAGAGATCAGACAATGCTTTCAGGATTTTGCAGCTATCGAGAAGGAGATCGCTTTTTTTTCCTCACCTTTCTCCGTGGACACAGATGATGTTCCAGACCATTTGCAACTGGAGCTCATTGAGCTGCAGTGTGACGCCGAGAGCCGCAGTCGGCACCAGCAGCTTTCTCTTGCCAACTTTTACCGACAGCTGGATAAAGACAGGGTTCGAGAGATTCAAGCATTTGCTAAGAAAATGCTGAGCTTGTTTGGGTCGACGTATTTGTGTGAGAAGACATTCTCGATTATGAACTTAAATAAGAGTCGTGTGAGGACACGGCTAACGGACTCTCACCTGCGAGACATCTTGCGCATCAATACCACTGCCTTTGAGCCAAACCTGGCCTTCGTGCTGAAGTCCAAATCTCAGTATCACCCGTCACATTAATGCAGGCAAGTCATTTGTCATTTACAATAAGTCTCTGAATTAATTTTGTTTTGTTAAGATCAAAATCAGTCATAAATCCAGACAAGTTGTCAGTTTTCACTCCAGAATAAATTTTTAAAAGTTCAATCAACATTTATATTTACTGATATGTCATATTTCAAATAAGCCCTGCACTTGTGGAGATATATTTATATAAGAACGTCAGCCAAGGTCGGCCCCCCCACATTTTACCACATCAAATCTGGCCCCCTTTGCAAAAGGTTTGGACACCCCTGGTGTACTTGGTGTGCTTGTTGTCAAAGATGAGGGCCTCCTGGATGAGCTGGTGGTCTCCTTCTAACTGGTCGATCTTTGGTTTGTAGTTCACGATGCTGACACAGGTTTGTGAGCTGGTCCTCCAGGGTACTATGCATTTCAATAGAGGTACGGCCAATCTCCCCCATCTTGGTCTGGATCCAGGGCCCTATGACGTTGGCCTGGTTGGCGAACTGTACACGCAGTCTTTCATTGTTCTGTTGACGAGTGTGTTCCTCAATCAGGGCCTGGTCTCTCTGTGGCACCATCTGTTTGACCTTGTCCCATTTGGCATTGATCTCCTGAGGATTGATGGTGGTGTAGGGGTTGGTCCCAGCGATGTTGACATGGTAGGTCTGAACGATCTTAGCGATCTCGTTGTGGATTCCCAAAATGGCATTTCGTTCTTTGTCAGCCTCTGGAAGGGTAGCCTTAAACTGCTCGTGGGCTGTGCTTAGTCCCTTGATCTCCTCGATGGTGTGCACTATAAAGGTGTCCTGGAGGTCCTCCATGGCGCCCTCCATCCAGTTGTTGAAAGGAGCCGCTCTTTTGGCGAACTCCATGTACAGCTGGTCAATGGTCTCCAGCAGTTTCTCCGTTCTCTGCAGAGCTTTGCTGCATTTCTGAGTCAGGTTCCCCAGAGCGTCCCACTGGTCACAGATCTTCTGACAGAGCGCATTCACACTTGAGGAGTCATAGTAGTCCAACTCATTGAGCTCTTGTGCTATGGCGGCGATCTGCTCCACGCGGTCTTGATGCACCGCCAGGTCGCTCTCAAATGCCTAGTGCTTCTTTAGCAGAGCCTTGATCTCCGACAGAGAGGCCGTCTCAAAGTCCTTCTTCTGCAGCATCTCCTCTTTACCTTCAGTCCATGCTTCGTCGATAGCTGCTTTTTGTCTAAACTTCTCGGCGAGGTGATCAAGCCTCTCCAGTCTGTGGATCTCATTGAGGAGCCACTCCTCGTAGCCCTTCTCTGCCCCCTCCAGGTTGCCCCAGGCGTTGTTGATATCAGACACCATCTTGCCCTCTGACGGCATGAACGCGGGCCGGTTACTGAGTCTGAGTTTGGTCTGTAGCGTGTTGAAGTTGATCTCCAGTTGGCACTTCTCTTGGACTTTGGGGGGTTTGTGGAGACGTCTGTAGTCCCTGAAGTCCTCTAGTTTCTGCTGCATTGCCTGCATGGTGTTCTCCGGCATTCGGTTTTCCAGCCACGGGATGGTGCGGCGAATCCACTCCAACAAATCACTGGCCAGTTTCTCATAGTCCTCCATGAGCTGTTCATTCTCCTAGTTCACGGCCAGCACTTTGCAGATCCTGTTGGCTGCTGTCTCCGCCTTCTGGGCCCCAGAGAAGGCGTGGTAGAAACTAGACACGTAGGTCATGATGGCTTTCTCATCCGGACGGGCTGTGCCTACAATGTCTTCCGCGTCCAACATTTTCGGGATGTCCAGGTATTTCTCTGCAACATCAAAGGCTGTGTTCAAGTTGGTCATTGGATCATCCTTGCGTAGTTTTCCATAGTCGATGAGTTCAGGACGGTGTCGGTGAATGAGTGCACAGAAGCCCAAACCATCTTTCTAACTGATGTGAAAGTTCTGGATGTTGACGTTTTTGTACGGCGCTGTCTTCCTCTGGCACCACAACAGAAGACCCTCTTTGGCCGATGTCTCTTCCACGGAGATGTCTTGGATGGCAAAGCGCAGGATGATGGTCCAGATCATTTCCAAGGTAAACACCCCTGACTGCCACGGCCACGCCCATAGCCTCCGAAGCGTCCCATGCCCCGTCAACCATTACCATGACCCCCACGTCTGCCGGTTGAAGACGGTTGTTGTTGCTGCGGCATCACTACCAATTGAGTTTTTACAGATTCTTCTTCTTCTTTTTTTATTTTGGCCTTTCTTTTGTTCATTGACATTGTCTCTGGCCTGTTTCAGCTGTAATTTCAATAATTGACTCTTTAATTCATTAACCTCATCATTATCTTTGTCCTTCTTTTCCTTGTATTGGTTGAGGTGATGCACCACATGCAATTTCAACTTATCTCCATCAAACATGCCCAATTCAGGATTCTGTAAGAGAATAGTTTTTACTTCACCTGGTATGGCCTCTAAAATGGCCGCCAAAAATATGGAGGTTCCTGTGGTTGTTCTGAATGGATTTTTGCCTGTAACTTCCACCCATCAATCCATTTCTGTGCACCTTTTGAGAGAGGAGGGAGTTTTTCTGCCATAGCTTCCAAATCTTTAAACTGAAGTGGCTGGAATAAGCCTAATCCCCCGTGTGGTGTAGGCAAAAGTGGAAGCATGTATCCTAATTTGCCTCCTTTGCTGGTTTTGCTGCGAGTGTTGTGGGACACTAGCCGATCTTCCTTCACTGTCCTACGTGTTTTAGGTCGGGCTGCCTTGTTTACTCTCTGTTTGTTCATTACTGCTGACTTGAAGCCAAGTTCCTCCTTTTCCTCAGTATCACTACCAGTCTCACTCTCTGCTTTAGATGACTCTTTATCTGTTTCAAAATGTATTCTTGATAATGGAGGGATGGTATGTGTTGACGCTTTAGGTTTAACAGACTCCTGCCCCTCCCTTCTGCCTCTCTGTTCTGCCATCTTCCTCTTCTCTGCCTCCTCCCACTCCCTTACCATTGCTTCTGCTTTCACATCAGCTTCCCTGCGCTTCTCTGCACTTGCTTCTTCCAATTGACCCTGAGTATGCTGTAATTTAAGTTGCAGCTCTAACCCGATGGGACTCTAACCCATACATGAAGGACTCTAACCTTCCTTATTACCTGGGACTTTTTAACCCGATGGGACTCTAACCCATACACAAAGGACTCTAACCTTCCTTATTACCTGGGACTTTAACCCGATGGGACTCTAACCCATACACGAAGGACTCTAACCTTCCTTATTACCTGGGACTTTTTAACCCGATGGGACCCTAACCCATACACGAAGGACTCTAACCTTCATTATTACTTGGGACTCTAACCCGATGGGACTCTAACCCATACACGAAGGACTCTAACCTTCATTATTACTTGGGACTCTAACCCATACACATGTGTACGTACTTCCTCTTTTAATTTCCGGGACTCTAACCCGTCAATATCTTTACTTATAGAGATTCTAACCCCTTCCAAGTTACATCTGTCCCTATGTCGTATAAACACGCATCAATTTAAACTGCCAACCAAACACTCAAACCACAACTCAAATTTAGTACACAGTCAATTGTGGAAGTTTTCAGAAAAGGCCTTCCTTACCTTTTTAATGCCGCGGCTTGAGTTGTGATTCGAAGAATGGCAAGTCAGCACTGCACTTTTCCTCTCGTGGTTCTCCTCGTAGCTCTTGCTCCTCAAGACTCCATCACGTTGGGGTCGCCAAATTGCAAGCATATTCATTTTCTGAAGTCTAGAGTACAAACTTGCAAAGAGACAACGAAGAGAATCACACAAGTTTTATTACCCTAACATATTACAATTCTAATGAGAGAGCGGTCCTGTCCCTCCTCTGCTACACACAAAACTCCTACTAGATCAGGGGCGCTCCCGTATTTCTAGTATGCCTCCCCCTGCGCTCAGATATTGTATCACATCCTGAGAGTGCAGCGTGTCCACGAGTTATCTCTAGGCAGGTTCTGACAGTACTTTCTTCCGCTCGGGTCGCTTCAATATGTTGTGTTGTTATTCAGTCTTCAGACAGCATGCGTCACCACGATGAGCCTGCACAGATTTCTTAAAACACACATTGCAATACATACAGTTCCTTCTCTGATTAGATGTTCTCATCTTTAGTTTATTGATTATGGCACTTCTTAGTTATGTAAACATAATTATATCTTAACACTGACTCATACATTCTTTCAGCATAGACAAGACAAAACAACAACATTAAGACAGTTCCTATATTACTTGTGACTAATTTTATTCAGAGATTTGTTTAACAATAAAAATCAGCTCAGCTGTTGTAGTTCCAACTAAATCTGCTCATTCTGGTCAGGTTGTGTTAAAATAAAACTCAGAATAAAATTAACTAAGCCTCAGGCAGAGCAGTGCCTACATTTAGCATCACACCACCAGAAAATGTTGATGACATCAGCATCTAGTTATAATTATTATTTAATGTTTCAATAATAATAAATTCTGTGGCATTCATTTAGATCCATAAATGGAAGTAAAATAATGTTACATACACCACACTTTTGCCCAAACCCTCTCCACATACACTATATTGCCAAAAGCATTCACTCACCCATCCAAATAATCAAAATCAGGTGTTCCAATCACTTCCATGGCCACAGGTGTATAAAATCAAGCACCTAGGCCAACAGACTGTTTGTACAAACATGTGTGAAAGAATGTGTCGCTCTCAGGAGCTCAGTAAATTCCAGTGTGTTACTGTGATAAGATGCCACTTTTGCAACAAGTCCAGTCATGAAATTTCCTCATTCCTAAATATTCCACAGTCAACTGTCAAACTGGAAGCAATTGGGAATGACAGCAACTCAGCCACAAAGTGGCAGGCCACATAAACTGGGGGTCAGCAGATGTCAATCGCTACAGACCTCCAAACTTCATGTGGCCTTCAGATTAGCTCAAGAACAGTGCGTAGAGAGCTTCATGGAATGGGTTTCCATGGCCAAGCAGCTGCATCCAAGCCATACATCACCAAGTGCAATGCGAAGCATCAGACGCAGTGGTGTAAAGCACGCCGCCACTGGACTCTAGAGCAGTGGAGATGCGTTCTCTGGAGTGACGAATCGTGCTTCTCCATTTGACAATCTGATGGACGAGTCTGGGTTTGGTGGTTGCCAGGAGAACGGTACTTGTCTGACTGCATTGTGCCAAATGTAAAGTTTGGTGGAGGGGGATTATGGAGTGGGCTTGTTTTTCAGGAGCTGGGCTTGGCCCCTTAGTTCCAGTGAAGGGAACTCTGAATACCAAGAGATTTTGGACAATTCCATGCTCCCAACTTTGTTGGAACAGTTTGGAGATGGCCCCTTCCTCTTCAACATGACTGCACCAGTGCACAAAGCAAGGTCCATAAAGACCTGGATGAGAGAGTTTGGTGTGGATGAACTTGACTGGCCTGCACAGAGACCTGACTTCAACCCAGTAGAACACCTTTGGGATGAATTAGAGCGGAGACTGAGAGCCAAGCCTTCTCATCCAGAAAACTTGCTTAAAATTACTACCACTACTATTATTTGCTCCTCTCTATATGTGCTGCCAGTGTCTTGGATGCTAAAACATGATCACTCTAGTTAGTTTGGAGTAGTTTTGACTTTTGACTTTTACCCCTGTTGCAGAGGAAGCGCGGGTCCTGCATCAGGAGTGCTTCACCTCTCAGAGGCTGAAGAGTGAGAGAGACTCCAACCACAGCTACATGAGCATCATGAGAGCCGAGCACCAGTTTTACTGTTCCAACATGGCAGCCGTCAACCACAAGGCAAGTGCACTGCAGCTGACAGTTAAACTAGGCTGATACGTGTGGCCCTCTCATCCGAGTTCTACACATGAGTCTGCGAAGGAACCAGCATCAAAGTGTTCAAACAATGACTTGACGTTGATGGGTCAAAACGGAGCTAAGCGGGAAAAAAAATCAATTTTTTGTTACATTCAGCAGAGAGAAAAGCACAGACATTTTCTCTGTCCATAACTGCACACCTTTTCGATACATTGGACAACCTTAATGTGGACAGGCCATACTCAGTGGATTGATTTTGTCTGCAGCTTCAGGTCACGCATGAGGAGAGTTCAAGTCTCCTCAAATCACATCTGGACCTGAGCTACGGAAAACACTGGGACGAGCTCACCAACAAGCACAGACTGATCCTGAACCAGATGTTTGTTAACCAGTCCACACCAAACCACACCAGCTACACTCTGGAGGTAACCCTGTATTTTAAGAAATTATACTTTTCACAATAACAGTACTCACTTATGTGAGCACAATATTTGGCTACTTTACCCACCTCTGACAGATAGATTATATTTTACTAAATAATCATCCCCTCTCTCTTGTGTGGTCTGATGGTAGTTCAGTGTGCAGGTGCCAGAAAAGAGTATCCACCACAGGACACAGTTGCTGCACTCTCACCTGAAGCTCCAGGGGGCAGCAGAGAGCAGCACTCACCTCAAAGTCCAGTACAACCAGCGCACTCCTCTGGTGATGGGCCTGCACTGGAGAGGCCCTCCCCACAGTGCCCAGCTCAGGAAGTGGGAAGGTGACAGTCCATGATGTTTACTATGAGTTTATATCATCTTTCTTCATATGGGTTATAGAGTTAGGCTCACTTAAAGCTCCTATATTACACAAGATTGACTTGTGAGCTTTTAGCCAAGTTATAATGCTGTTGCTTCTTCAAAAACATACCTGGACTTATGTTTTGTTTCATTCGCGCATTAAAGTAAGGCTGCATTATTCGCTGTCTGCATCTCTAAAGCTGACAATTCTGTTCCACCTTGTGATGTCGTGTAGTGGTAGTTTTCAAGATAACAGCTACCTTTTACCTTTTGTTTAGTAGAGACTGGCAAATCCAGCTAAAATCATCCAAATGATTTTTATGAAGGTATATATTTAAAAACACAGCGTAGCATTTCTTGTATTATCACATGACATCACAAGGTGGAACAGAGGGTTTTCTGTCTGAGAGAAGAACTTGCCCTAAATATGCACAGTTTGTGTGTTAAACATATTTGAATGAAACAAAACACAACTCCAGGTCTGTTTGTGATGAGGAAACTACATTATAACGTTGATCAGAATATATAATACAGGATCTATTCAAACCGTCCTTAAAGTTAGCTGTACGAACCTGTACAATGCTCCGCTCACAAGCCTATGTCACACATGCTCCCTCATGTCATTTTTCCATAAATATACAAAAACATAATAGAAAATTATACACTACAACTTGATAAATCTGATGTGATGTGCAGTAGTTTCATTAGTGAGATGCACGCTGATTGTGTTGTGATGTGACTAAAGGGAGGAGAAACAAATTACACATCATGCACACAGCACGTTGTTTGTGTTAATAATGAATACCCTACAGAAGTCTAGTATTTGATCAAATGTACCTGCCCATGTGGCCTCTTGTTATCCCAGGCACGTTAAACATGGATTCTCCCTGGCTGTATGTCCACACCTCTCACAAGATGAGCAGAGGGCCTCACACACTGCAGCTCAGCTCAGAGCTCACCTGCAGTAAGAGCCTGAGCCTGCCACAACTGATGCTGGAGGCCCTGTACAGACACAGGGGCCGAGAGACAGGGGCCCGGTTGCACTTGCACTCTCCACACCTCACATACCTACAGGTAATGCGGACAACATACGCCATTTTAGAGTGGAGTTATATTCTAAACCAGTGTTTCTCAAACTGTGGTACACTAGCTCCTTCAGATGGGACCTGGAGCGCTTCAGTTTGTGAGTTTGATTCATTTAGAGTTCATTTAATCCACTTTCCTCATTTGGATAATTATTTCAAACTACAGTGGAAAATGAAATTGCTTTGGTATCAGTATTTTAGCATATCCTTGCTCAGTCCTAAGCTCTAGAATATGAGATAAAGAACATGCACATCAAGCATACATTCATCTGAAAAGCCTAAAGCACTTTGTATCACTGACCCTTCTAAGAGAGACCAATGCTGCAGATAAAGAAATGCATGATTAAAGTGCCTAAGTTAGACTACTCATTTTACTAAAACACTACTAAGGTTATTATATTTAAGATTTTTTTTTAGTTTGGCCATTTTTTTTTTTTTTTTGTTTATGTTACTTCCTGGTTGAAAAACATGACATCACACTAGGGAATTCCATAACAATCATGCTGTACACTGAGTCAAAACTCTTCTTATGTAAAGAAATTATTTGACAAATACAAATGTAAGAAAATAACTGAATCTTGTTGAAATAAGTATCTATCAAAAAATGTGTTTCTTGTGTAAATTGTGACAACTTTTTCGTCAGAATTCTCCCTATTGTCCATATAGGGAGAATTTTATTCTCAATATTGCCATCAGTATGGAAATCTCCAAAATAGAACTCTCTACCTCTTGTAACATATTTTCCAATTTTTCTTCACAAATTGCTTCTTGATTGGTATAAAACTATAATTTATATTTATACAAGTATTATCCCACTAAATTTGAGAGGCATTCACACTTTATGTCAGTGGCGGCCATATTAGCTGTGTGTAATGGGAAGTGTACTTTTAAATGGGCTCCTGTGTGTGTGTTGTCAGAGCGGAGGATGGGTGCTGGTGGGGAAGAGGAGCGTGAGGGTGTCCTGTTCCTGGCAGTGTGTGTGGACCCCTCATCTGGGTGGGGGGCTCTCTCTGGACAAATCTAGACTTAGCCACAGCCTGGAGATGACCTGCAGCTACGGCCAGCACAACGCCAGTGTGACCGCTGCACTCACGTCTGCTGACAAGGTACAGTAGTCATTAAAGGTCACTTAATGACCACTGCACTGCAGCCAAACTGACCAGTGGAATCATGTCATCTATGGCTGTAGGACTTGAATCAATTAATCAGCCGATGATGTCTTAGTCCAGCAAAATGTGGATTAGTTGACTCATTGTATTTCGATGATAAGGACATATGGAACTACAGCAGAAAGGAGACGTTCGTGACTATTTATTAGTATTTCACACCTTATTCACTACTTTCTACATTTTATATGCATCCAGAAAAGATCAAATAAATGAGGCAAGTAAAAAAGATTTAAATAACTCTACAAAATATATTTTTATATTTTATATTCAAATCCTCAAAGTAGCCATCCTTTGCTTTGTCGACAGTGCTGCAAACCCTTGGCCTTTTCTCAAGTTTCTTGAAGTCCACTGAAATGGTTTTTACTGCCCACGTGTGACTAAGAAGTGCTAAAAGTGCAAAGCAGGGTTTGGAGTTATTTTGAGTTTATTTTTTGTTTACTACATTCCATATGCCATTCATAGTTTTGATGCCTTCAGTAAGAATCTACAGTGTAAATCATGGAAATAATGAAAACTAAATGAAAAAGTATGGCCAAACGTTTGACTGGTCGTGTATATGTAAAAAGGCAGATTAAACTCACGATTCCTGTGTTAAATCTGTCTTTTTATAAATTCACTGTTTCCTAGTACTTTTAGCAGCATACATAGTAGTTTTTGTATGTGCAGGTGTAGTCTTGTGAGTACAATTTGAGTCAGAGACCATAGATTGTATGGACATAGCTAATCTACTAGCTGCTACATTCCAAGTAGGAAGTGAGCATGAGCACTTCCGTCTCCATCGACCCGAGCTCCAATGTCCCTCTCTCTGTAACTGCTGCTGTAAGCCTTGTCATTTTGGTCTTAAAATGTTCATATTAACCCACTCTACATGATTTTATTTTGTTTTTATTTTATTTTTATTTTTTTTTTGTCTTTAAATCAAGATATGAACATTAATAACAGACAAAATAGCTGACCCCTTTCCCCGAGGTCACTCCTGCTAGTGTTAGCAGCAGGTTTGATTGACAGTGTTGGTAAACGAGGAAAAGGATTGGGCATTACCTTCAACATCCTTGCTCCAGATTGGCTCTTTGGTTGCTATGATACTTGCAGCTGGAATTCCAAATATGGAAGTTGTTTCCAAATTTGCTTTTATAACTGCTACCCTCGATGAGTTTCATTTGACTGTAGCTGAATGCACACTCCCTTAGTCTACTTCTTTATACAGTCTATGTCAGATACATAGAGATACAGAATAGTTTTGAGAGATTTTGCCATACCCCCTTTTTTTAGTGGACTAATCAATGAGCAGGACATACTGTATGTTTAGACCAAGGATTTTTTTAGTCGACTACAGCCCTAGTGTGTTCATGTGTTTCATTTCTCTAAAGAAACTTAGGAAGAGCCACGCTGTACTGAAGATGTCCTGGTGTGAGCTTCCTGGACCTCCCTCTGACCTTCTGCTGGAAGGAGAAATAGAGGAGCTGAAGAGGGATAAAAAGATGTTTCAGAAAATAGCAAAGCTCTATATCCGGTCTGTGCCTCTCCCTCATTCACTTAAACCTTTAAAGTGTATATGACGGGTCTGACTGCTCATTTCACAGAAACAACTTAACTTTATTATATTTAAGTATTTACTAAAAATCTTGCCTAGTTTTTTCTAGTTTAAAAAAAAATGGTGAAGTTAATAATTTGACTCGTTTGAAGCAGATACGACATATGCAGAGGTAATTCTGTAACTTACCATAATGTAAACAAGAGCCAAAATGTGTTTAAATTACACATTAGTTCTGATTACACTTGTTAAAATAGTTGACAACAGCTTTATTTTGTTTAATAAGAGTTTAAAATGTTTTCCTTGTGCATAAATTGTTCTTGTATTTTTTTAGGGGAATTTTTGGTGATGACATGCCTAAGAAGTATTTCATTTTTTCAATCCAGCGCTACTTGCTGTATTTTTGTACTTTTCTTCTCAACTTTTTTCCACTTAACTGATGTAAAAATATGATACATATTTACCACAGTTATTATCAAACCAAACCAAGCCATAACTAGAAAACCATGAAAACTTGTCATATGCACTTTAAACAGAACATAGATGTTTAATATTACGGTTATATACGGTTAACTTTTTATTGTGGGATGACTCCATTAAGACTAAAAATGGTGGACAAAGAGACAGTTGTTATAGAAGTGTGATCCTGTTTATGTTCCTGTACAGACAGCCATTCCAGTCCTTCGCCCACAGCCTGGTTCTGCAGGAGATGTTCACAGTGGACTCCCTCAGAGGCCTCTACACTCTTGAGTCCAGAGCCACGGTCAGCGGAGACAGGGAACTGCTCCATACACTCACCATCAGCCCCCGAAGCCCCAAAGCTTTTGTGAGATCTCCTTTTTGTTTAGTAACAAATTGAAGTTCAAACAATCACTGATATATATATTTTTTTACAGATTTGCTCTGCATTGATTCATCCGTTCAGTTCCAGCCATGTCCCATCTGAATCAGAAATGTGTCTAAACTTATTTAACAACCAGGTACCGTCACATTAACTTAAAGCTGTACTATAAAATCTTTCTAGTGAAGTGTCAGCCATCTGCTTGTTTCCATGGAGGTGCTATTGCTTTCCCAGGAATGTTACACAGTATGGCATTAGCCTATATAGACTATATACATATATATAAAAAAAATAATGAAATGTGTTTCTCACCTTCCACGGTGGTTGGTCTCTCTCACCCTCATCCAGCTTGGGCCCTCTACCAGAGTCCTGGGAGCCTGAGAGTTCTGCGCAGTATTTTTGCTGTTCCTAGTACTGCGCTTTTCTGGACTGAGATGTCTGAGATGTTTTTATCTGCTTTAGCCACTCTTCCAGTTTGGGGATTACAGCCCCGAGTGCTCCGATCACCACGGGGACCACTGATGCCTTCACCTTCCAGGCCTTCTCCAGCTCTTCCTTGAGCCCCTGGTATTTCTCTATTTTCTCATGTTCCTTTTTCTGGATATTACCATCGCTTGGTATTGCAATGTCCACCACCACGGCTTTGTTCTGTTGCTTATCCACCACCACTATGTCTGGTTGGTTTGCCATCACCATTCTGTCAGTCTGTATCTGGAAGTCCCACAGGACCTTGGCACGTTCATTCTCCACAACCTTTGGGGGAGTTCCCCACCTTGACCTTGGGGTCTCCAGCCCGTACTCTGCACAGATGTTTCTGTACACTATGCCTGCCACTTGGTTATGTCGCTCCATGTATGCTTTCCCTGCCAGCATCTTACACCCTGCAGTTATGTGCTGGACTGTCTCAGGAGCCTCTTTGCACAACCTACACCTTGGGTCTTGTCTGGTGTGGTAGATCTGGGCCTCTATTGCTCGGGTGCTCAAGGCCTGCTCCTGTGCAGCCAGGATGAGGGCCTCTGTGCTGTCATTCAGACCAGCCTTCTCCAGCCATTGGTAGGATTTCTTGATATCAGCCACTTCAGTTATGTTTTGGTGGTATGCCCCATGTAGGGGCTTGTCCTGCCATGATGATCCCTCCAGCACCTCTTCCTCTGAGCTCCACTGTCTGAGGCATTCCCTGAGCACATCATCTGTTTGGGCCTTATCCTTGATGTACTTATGGATTTTGGATGTTTCATCCTGGACAGTGGTTCCCACACTCACTAGTCCTCGGCCTCCTTCCTTCCGGCTCGCATACAGTCTCAGGGTGCTGGATTTGGGATGGAACCCTCCATGCATGGTCAGGAGCTTTCGTGTCTTAATGTCTGTGGTCTGTATCTCCTCCTTTGGCCAGCTTATGATTCTTGCTGGGTATCTGATCACTGGCAGGGCGTAGCTGTTTATTGCCTGTGCCTTATTCTTGCCATTGAGCTGGCTTCTTAGGACTTGCCTTACTCATTGCAGGTATTTGGCCGTAGCCGCTTTCCTTGTTGCCTCTTCAAGGTTGCCATTTGCTTGTGGGATACCAAGGTACTTGTAACTGTCCTCAATGTCTGCTATTGTTCCCTCTGGGAGTGAGACTCCCTCTGTGTGGACTACCTTCCCGCTCTTTGTCACCATCCTACATTTCTCAAGCCCGAATGACATTCCAATGTCTGTGCTGTAGATCCTGGTGGTGTGGATCAGTGAGTCGATGTCTCGCTTACTCTTAGCGTACAGCTTGATGTCATCCATGTAGAGGAGGTGGCTGATGGTGGCCCCGGCCTTGAGCACCCGAGCAATAGAGGCCCAGATCTACCACACCAGACAAGACCCAAGGTGTAGGTTGTGCAAAGAGGCTCCTGAGACAGTCCAGCACATAACTGCAGGGTGTAAGATGCTGCAGGGAAAGCATACATGGAGCGACACAACCAAGTGGCATAGTGTACAGAAACATCTGTGCAGAGTACGGGCTGGAGACCCCAAGGTCAAGGTGGGGAACTTCCCCGAAGGTTGTGGAGAATGAGCGAGCCAAGGTCCTGTGGGACTTCCAGATACAGACTGACAGAATGGTGATGGCGAACCAACCAGACGGTGGTGGATAAGCAACAGAACAAAGCCGTGGTGGTGGACATTGCAATACCAAGCGATGGTAATATCCGGAAAAAGGAACATGAGAAACTAGAGAAATACCAGGGGCTCAAGGAAGAGCTGGAGAAGGCCTGGAAGGTGAAGGCATCAGTGGTCCCCGTGGTAATCGGAGCACTCGGGGCTGTAACCTCCAAACTGGAAGAGTGGCTAAAGCAGATACCTGGAAAAACATCAGACATCTCAGTCCAGAAAAGCGCAGTACTAGGAACAGCAAAAATACTGCGCAGAACTCTCAAGCTCCCAGGACTCTGGTAGAGGACCCGAGCTGGATGAGGGTGAGAGAGACCAACCACCGTGGAAGGTGAGAAACACAATTCATATATATATATATATATATATATATATATATATATATATATATATATATATATATATAGAGAGAGAGAGATAGATAGATAGATAGATAGATAGATAGATAGAGAGAGAGATAGAGAGCGAGAGCGAGAGCGAGAGCGAGAGCGAGAGCGAGAGCGAGAGAGAGGCAAACAACATTCCAGGCAAAGCTGGAATGTTTCTCAGTTTTTCTCCATGGAGATGAGCAGATGGTGGACTCCCCACCAGAAAAGTGACACTTTTAAAACATGGCAGTTCCAGCACTTGCATTGTTTCTAAATGTGTCTTCCTGTGTAGACTCAGAAACAAATCTCTGGACAATTACGTAATGCTGGCAAAGACATGCTTTCTTTTTATGGACATGTTAATTTGAAAGAGCCACCACACACAGGAATTCAAGTTACAACTAATTTGAGCCATCAGCTACAGGTAAACTTAATATGTTGTAGAGTTTCAACTGTGGTTATCTGAACACTGTTTTTTTTTTTTTTTTTTTTCAATCAAGACATTTCAGCTCCATACAGAAACCATTTTACATTTGATGGGACTGGCCATAGACAGGATTTATGCTGCTAAATGCTGTTTAAGTGATTGCATTGTGTACTGTTCCTAGTCATTGTTGGCAACTTTAGTGCAAACTAAACTTCCAGTTTCTTGTCAGAAACACTTGAATCTAAGTTTGTGCTGCCTTCAGAGACCGTTGCCATTTTCAGTTGTAGGTGACATCACACAGGACTGGCCTAATAATAAAAGCCAAGTGTTACAAACACCTGGCTGTAGGGGCAGAGTTTGAAGTGTGGATACCTGTTAGACCAATGACACTGTCCCTCATATGTCCAAAACACAACTCTGGGTATGTTTATGATGAGGAAACTACGTTATAGCATAGATCAGAAAATGGCGTAATATGGGCTCTTTAAATGGTTTGTGGTTAAATGATTTGTTTGTTTTCTGTGTTGATTTAGAAATCTTGTTTTTACTTCATGTACCTTAGTGTAAAATGGTTGTGGGAATCATTCCCATAACATGTCCAGCTGTGTGCAGTATAGTTTAGAATGCCAGGAGCCAAACATGTGACTACTGTTGGTGTTACAGCTGCCGCTCCCCTCTGCTGCTCTAATGGAGGGACATGTGTACTGGACCAGTCCAAACCACACAGGCTTCGACTATCAGGCCAAAGGGAAGCTCCGCATACAGCGACACCAGTGCCAAGTGGGTGCAAGTTTCTCTGTGTCCATTCACAGAAAAATACGAGTGCGCTAAACAAACTCAAATGGTCTTTGCCCTAAAATCCTGCCGAGCACTCTTGTCCCAGTCTACAGTAGGTCAAAGAACCAAAAAGTTGTGAACGGGGGCTACAAGATGTTTAAGTGAATCTCACAATTTAACATTAGCACTAAAACATTGCAGCCATTATTGCTAATAAATGGCTTGTATACAGATAACCAGACTGTGGGCAGAAATAGATAAGTAACATCTCATTTCCACTGAGCATGTTACGGCTTAGCAGAGGAGGGACCCAAAAAAATGGACTGACCATTAAGAAAAAGAAAAGGTGATTTATTAACTAAACTTAGAAACAGGCTGGAACGAGGCTGGACCGAGTGGAAAACAGGATGCAGAGGGTGAGTATCGGGCTGGAGTAGACGGGGATCTCGTGTGTAGGATGAAACAATCTGGCAGAGTCTCACTGGTGAGCAGGGTCTTTATTGCAGGAGTTGATTGGATGATGAGTCTCAGGAGTGGAGCACAGCAGGTGAGGAGTGATACAGGTCCCAGGAGACTCCGCCCACAAACACACACACACAGGGGAAAGGAGGGAGGGGAGCACCAGTCATGACAGAGCATTTGATTTTCAGACATGAGGAACTGTGTTACTCACAAGTTATTTGCTTTCTGCAGTACAAATAAACACACAGTAGTTTGTGCAGTTGAATGCCTCTGCTAGTCTGCTCTAATGTAAATAGAGACTTAGACAAACTTTATTGATCCACAAGGGAAATTATTTGGATACAGTAGCTCAAACATCACAATATAATATAATAACAGAGAGTAAAAAAAATAGATGGTATAGCAAAAAGATTAAGAGACAGGTGTCAAATGAGACATAATTATACAAATAAATGTATATGTACAAGTCAAAATAAAATAGAAAAATAAGTAATAAAATATAAAATAAAATATAAAATCACAGCTATAAACAAGAGACAAGAACGACACTGCAATACTATGCTGATTGACAGAGCATAAGGTTATCCGTTACTTAAGATTAAGTTGTTGTACAACTGTATGGCGTATGGTATGAATATAGTCCTGTATCTCTCACTGTTTGAGTGGAGCTGTAGGAGCCTGTTGGAGAATGAGCTCCTCTGTTCCTCTATAGCAGGGGTGGGCAAATGAGAAGCAAAAAATATTGTGGAGGGCCGGGCCAAAAGTTTGAAGTTTACTGTGGTAATTAATTTTATTTCTACGTTGAAATCAGTAAATGGCATTGTTTACAGAAGCTGGTAAGAGTCTGTGTTATTATTAGGTAAGGACAGAGTGAGGTTGTTTTACAAAAACTGAATTTCTTCAGTGAAATTATTCAAAACAATGGTAAACGTGAAACATTTGTAAGTCTTTTTCAGTCACATTAACCCCACAATGCTTTATGAGTTTAACTTTCTTAACTTTCTATTAAGACACCACAATGTCTTTGTATGCCAAACAATATAACACAAGATGTGTGTAGAATCCCTCAGTCGTCCAGGTAGAATCGATGGCAAAAAGGAGAAATTTAATTTGTCAACTGGATAGAGTTTATTTGGTCGAATACGTTTCGCAGCTCATCCAAGCTGCTTCTTCAGTTCTGAAGAATTAATCAAATTAAATTTCTCCTTTTTGCCATAACACAAGATATGTCACACAGTTTTTGTCCAACTGCCGAACTATGCAGAAAAATGTCAAAGTTAACATGTTTTAGTGTTTTTTTCTTGTTCAGTGAGAGAAATCTAGCCTCTGTCGAGCTTTAACAGAGGCTTCAAAGTAAAAGCTCTGCGGTTTTAGTCCACGCATTATGTAAAATTTTGAACGTAGGTTTTATTTTCTTAATTCCAAGCAACCTTTCACGGGCCGGTAAGAGTCGGGCCAAATACGGCCCACGGGCCTTAAAATGCCCAGGTCTGTTCTACAGTCCCTGACAAAAGTCTTGTCGCTTATCCATTTTGTAGAAACAAAAGCTTATAACCTGACTTTAAATTAATCGATTGGTTTTAGAAATGTCTCATATGAAAGCTAAAACCCTCCCAAATTATGCTCAATATACTAAAATAAATTTGCTTCACTGAAGAAAGATTGATCATTTAATGAACACAGAAAGGTCAGATTTTGGCAAGACAAAAGTCTTGTCGCCTTGTCATATGATGCACCCAATCCTAGATTACAGCCTCACCTGTGATCAGTTACTGATCAATCAATTAGTGGGTGTGTATAAAAAGAACCCCAGCACACCAGACCTTCACATCAACTGCAACTTGACCTCTGACAACATGCCTAAGATCCACCCTGAGACCAAAGCGTTAATTATCAAGAGGCTGAAGACCAGATCCACTGCTGAGGTGGCTGACACCTTCAATGTGTCTCAGCGTCAAGTACAAAGAATAAGAAAAAGATCTGAAAAGACTGGAGATGTTTTTGACAAGCCCAGGTCCGGCAGACCCCGCAAGACAACTGCTCGGGAGGACCGTTTGTTGATTCGAAAATCCAAGGCCAGCCCCTTTTCCACTACAGCAGAGCTCCACCAGGCCTGGTCACCTCAAGTCCCTGTGTCAACCAGAACAGTTTGTAGAATTCTGTCTCGAAATGGCCTCCATGGTCGAATCAGTGCACAGAAACCAGCACTAAACAAAAGGCAATTAAAAAACCGTGTGGCATTTGCCAAGGCCCACAGCCTGCTAAAAGGATGGACACTGGAAAAGTGGCAGAAGGTGGATTTCTCAGATGAATCCTCGGTTGAATTACATCACAGCCGCTGCAAATATTGCAGGAGACCTACTGGAGCCCGCATGGATCCAAGATTCACCCAGAAAACAGTTAAGTTTGGTGGCGGAAAAATCATGGTCTGGGGTTGCATCCAGTATAGGGTTGTGCGAGACATTTGCAGGGTGGAAGGCAATATCAATAGCCTAAAATATCAACAAGTATTAGCTACCTCTTACATTCCCAACCATAAAAGGGGTCAAATTTTGCAGCAGGATGGTGCTCCATCGCATACTTCTATCTCTACATCAAAGTTCCTCAAGGCGAAGAAGATCAAGGTGCTCCAGGACTGGCCAGCCCAGTCACCAGCATGAACATCATTGAGCATGTCTGGGGTAGAATGAAAGAGGAAGCATGGAAGGCAAAACCAAAGAATCTTGATGAACTCTGGGAGGCATGTAAGACTGCTTTCTTTGCTATTCCTGATGACTTCATCAACAAATTGTATGAATCATTGTCGAACCGCATGGATGCAGTCCTTCAAGCTCATGGAAGTCATACAAGATATTAAATATGGATCTCACAGCACCACTACTTAATTCACTGACGTTATGCAACATATTTTTGTATTTGAAGTAAATTATTTGTTCAATTTTCTGTAGGCGACAAGACTTTTGTCTTGCCAAAATCTGACCTTTCTGTGTTCATGAAATGATCAATCTTTCTTCAGTGAAGCAAATTTATTTTAGTATATTGAGCATAATTTGGGAGGGTTTTAGCTTTCATATGAGACATTTCTAAAACCAATCGATTAATTTAAAGTCAGGTTATAAGCTTTTGTTTCTATAAAATGGATAAGCGACAAGACTTTTGTCAGGGACTGTATAGTCTGGTGCAGTGGGTGAGTTGTTGTACAGTTGTAGGGGGTATTATCTCCTCTGTCCCTCTATAGTCTGGTGCAGTGGGTGAGTTGTTGTACAGTTGTAGGGAGTATTATCTCCTCTGTCCCTCTATAGTCTGGTGCAGTGGGTGAGCAGGAGTGTCCATGATGGAGAGCAGTTTGTCCAGTGTCCTCCTGTCCTTCACTGTGACAAATGTCTGTGAGCTGGAGACATGATATTGACACAGTTATTGGGCGCTTCAGGAGTCAAACCATGAAACCTCAGTCATAGTACTGGGTTTACATGCACTTAGATGAATCAGTTTAAACTAGACCAGACCAGTGATCCTGTTTCCCTGACATGCATGTAATGTAATGTGATTATTGTGAATCTGTTTCTTATATAACCATTTAGTTGCACTGTGGTGTTTCAGGTTTGTTTTCGGCTCAATGGGACATCAAGTAGAATTGTTGTCTTTTCATCCCTGAGTCATCCCTTTAAGTCAAATCTTCCTAAAGTATTGGAGGTGAGACTGTGTACTTTCACACTTGTTTCTCATATAGCGTGTATTTCAACCTGTTTTGTGGTTTGGATCCTCTGTAGGTCCGAGCCACAGCAGACATGTGGACTGTCCCTGGAGGAGGCCACACTTCACTTCACCTGAGGGCTGATGGGAAAGACCAGCTGACCATGGACGCTCAGCTTTTCCACTCTTTACAGACAGCAGAGAGAGCAGTGGGGCTCAGGATGAATGTGCTTCAGAATCTGTTTCCAACCACTAAAGAGCTGTTTGTGGATATGGGTGCCAACATGTCTGCAGAAAGGTTTGTCAATCGCACATACACATTAATCCTTTGCGGTGATGTTACTGGGTTCTAGATGTATCTCTATGGTGGAATTACCATGGTGACAAAATGGACATATTAGCAAACACTGCCAACATATTAGTAAACACAGCAGCAGAAACCGCCATTAGGAACAACAAGCTCACGGAGACAGAAGCTGGAGACCTTAGACTGAAATTAACAGCTGCACTGAGCAATGCCAAACCTCCACCCTCCAATGTAACACCAGAGGAAAGGAAGGCCATCGCTGCTCTGGAGAAGGACCACAGCATCAACATCCTCCCAGCTGACAAAGGGAGATGCACTGTGATCCTGAACTCAGGTGATTATGAGGCTAAGGTTAACAGCCTACTCAGTGACACCGCAACCTACGAATTACTAAAACGAGACCCCACCCATGTGTACAAAAAGAAGATCATTGATTGCTTGCAGAAGCTGGAGAAGGAAGAAGTCATTGATCGACAGCTATATTACAGACTGTACCCTGGTGACGCCATCCCTGGCATCTATGACCTCCCAAAGATCCACAAACAAGGAGTACCACTCCATACACCATACCCATTGTATGCAGCACAGACTCCATCACATACAATGTGGCCAAACACCTAAAAACCATCTTGGCTCCTCTGGTGGGTAACACGGAGCACCATATTGAGAACACAGCCGAATTTGTGAACAAAGTCAAGCATCTCCAGTTTGACCTGGATGAGACAATGGTTTCCTTTGATGTGACCTCTCTTTTCACTTGTATCCCTACATCGATAGTGGGGGAGGCAGCAAGGAGGAGACTACTGGAGGATACCAAGTTAGAAGAGAGAACCAAACTTTCACCCGACCAAATCTGACAACTGCTGGAAATTTGTTTAAATACCACCTATTTCCAGTTCAGAGGAAACTTCTACAGGCAAATCCACAGCTGTGCAATGGGCTCACCGGTCTCCCCTGTCATTGCAAACTTATACATGGAACAATTTGAACAGAGTGCCCTGGCCTCATATCCAGGCACTCCACCCACACACTGGTATCGCTTTGTTGATGATAATTTCTCAAAAATCAAAATTCAAGATTTGGAACCTTGTACTGCACCTATCAATTCTGTAGATCCGAACATCAAATTCACTCGTGAAGATGCCAAGGACAACACATTGGCCTTCTTAGATTGTGCAGTAACGATAAGAGAAGACCGGCGACTCTAGGTAGATGTCTTGAGGAAGCCCACACACACCGACCAATATCTGCTTTTCGATTCACACCACCCACTTCAGCACAAACTGGAAGTCATTCGGACATTACAACACAGGGCCCAAGTGGTTCCTACAAGCGCAGAGGGAAAGGAGAAAGAAGAACAACATGTGCAGAAAGCCCTCTCTGTTTGTGGATATTCTAAATGGGCTTTCAATAAAACAAAGAGAGCCAAGAAACAAGACAACAGAGAATCAGAACCCAGGAGAAAGGGTGTAACTATTCCTTACCTGGCTGGCGTTTCTGAAAAACTACAGAGGATCTTCAGACAACATGAAATCCCAGTCTATTTCAAACCCACAAACACTTTAAGACAAAAACTGGTCCATCCTAAGGACAAAACACCGAACCACAAACAAAGCAATGTGGTCTACTCCATTCAGTGTAGTGAAGACTGCAGTGAGCGCTACATTGGAGAAACAAAACAGCCACTTCACAAGAGGATGTACAAACACAGACGGGAGAGCCAGAGTGGGCCTCAATCTGCCGTGCATCTCCACCTAAAAGGACCTCAGTCTGCCGTACATCTCCACCTAAAAGCCACAGGCCACTCCTTTGAGGATAGTGAGGTCCAGATCTTGGCCAGAGAAAAGAACTGGTTTGAAAGGGGAGTTAAAGAAGCTATTTTTGTTAAGAAAGAGAATCCTTCCTTGAACAGAAATGGAGGTCTCAGACATCATTTGTCTCCCATCTATAACTCTATCCTCAAACCTAAATCAAAACAAACAGAGAAAACAACGGGACTAGCCAGGTCAGGTCCAGAGGTGTGAAAACACCCATCATGGCCTTGAATGGTTATGCTAACTACACCCCCACTCCCACTCCATATTGAATAGACCCACCTAACTAACAGAAACTGTAAATAAATATGTGTTGTCTCAGAGTAATTTCATTGTAATTAAGCTCCTCCCTTCAAGCAGATATAAAGCAGTGTCCGCCAGCATCTGACCAGAACTGAAGAAGCAGCTTGGATGAGCTGCGAAACGTATTCGACCAAATAAACTTTTGTCCAGTTGACAAATTGAATTTCTCCTTTTGCCACTGCCAAAAAAACAACACATTTTCGGGAGCTTGTATATACTGTATGTTTAACTTAGATCTTTCTGGTCAGATTGTGTTAAAAATAAAGAGCAGATTAAAGTCTAACAAAGCCTGATCTCGTCAGATCTCAGAAGCTGGTTAGTACTTGGATGGGAGACCGCTGGGAATTCCAGGTGCCACAGTGGGGCAGCACTGGCAAAAACAAACAAAAACAAAACAAAAAAAAGTGTCCTTAGGCAAGACACTTCATCAATACACCAACACTGCCAAGTATGAATGTGGTGTGTGTGCTGGTGGTGGTCAGAGGGGCGGATGAGCACTATATAACACTAGTGCATTATTATTATTATGATTATTATTATGATTATTATTATTATTATTATACATTTTACAATATTGTGTTTGTTGCCTTTTTGTTTTGTTTATTTCAGTGTTTACCTCTATGGCTCCCATAAACAAGGCCATCAGATTCTACTCATTCACATCACATATTTGTGTAAAAACATGTCTGGAGTTCAGGCAGAAGTGTCCGGGGAGCTGCACCACAACATGAGCAGTCTGCACTTTGTGCCCTCTGCTGTGGGGCTGTACGGGACAGTGGGCAGGACTGCCAGCCTCGTGGAGGGTAGGCTCTTTTCAATATCCACTTTAAATGAGGCACACACAACAGAGTATGCTAACCAAGAACCAAGAAAATATGAAATATTTGTATGATTTTCTCATTTTGACTTAATTTGGTGGTGGAATAATAGCTGTTGTTAATACAAATAATACTTTTATATCAATGAAGTAGCAGAAAAGTTGAAAGTATTATAGGGAGTAGGGCAGAGACTACTGATGATATCACACATTAATTCACCAACATATAGGGGTTTTATTTTTAGGGATTATATTTTATTTGTCAAATTATATTTTTATTTTTTGGCCTAGTGTACTGTGATATCATTTCCAACTCCAAGCTGTATAAACGTCAATGCATGTTGGATTTAAGCATGTGTATTTGTCTAACAAGTGACCTTAGGAAATCAATACCCTATATCAAGGTGTGCAGAATTATTAGGCAGCTTCTTTTTCCTCAGGCAAAAGAGATTAATTGACTCTGAAAAGTCAAAAAATTGTAAAAAGTCTTTTAGTGGTTTTTAGATTGCAGCACTCTTGAAATTGCCAAGATATTGGTGCGTGGTCACAGAACCATTAAACGTTTTGTTGCAAATAGTTAACAGTGTTACAAAAAGAAGTGCGGAAAAAATATGCAAATTAACTGCAAGAGATTTAAGAAGAATCAAACATTAAGCTATTTCAGAACTGCAACCTACCTGGAGAGCCCAGAAGTTCAAAGAGTTCAGCACTTAGAGACATGGCCAAGGTAATGAAGGTTGAAACAAGACCACCACTGAACAAAAAAATATGTTGTTTTTTTTTAAGAAGTAACAGGAAGTAACAACAGCTGATATACGGCATGTCACCACCAACACTGGTGACAGTTCTGAAGATGGCTCGCAGCTAGCAGCCGAAACATCAAGGTCAATACACCTCCTGCGGTATTGTCTTTAAAAAGAACCCAAGATGTACATAAGAAGATAAAATTAACGTTTTTGGATTACTGACCTAAACCCTGTTGAGAACTTGTGGGCCCTTCGTAAACGGGAGAGTTATGGTGAAGGAACACAGTACTCCTCTCTGAACAGTGTCTGGGAGGCTGTGGTTGCTGCTGATTAACAAAAAGTTAATCGTAAACAGATCAAGAAACGGACAGACTCCATGAATGGAAGGCTTATGACCATTATTGAGAAGAAGTGTGGCCATATTGGTCACTGATTTTTTAATTTTTTTTTTAATGTCACAAATGTTTATTTGTAAATATTGAGTTAAACATTTAGTTGCATAATAATTCTCCACACTAATAGTTCTGAACATTAATAATTATGCACACATAGAGTTTGTCTTAAGAAAGCCAAAACCTCACTTCTACTTTCTTAAATATTCAGGTTTTAGGTTTATTCACATTTTGGATTGACCAAGAGCACTGTAGTTGCTCAATTATAAAAATGAATCCTCATAAATACAACTTGCATAATAATTTTGCACACAGTGTAATGATCTTAATTGTCTAACCTGTCACAGGCACTTAAACTTTAGATTATGAGAGATTTTGTAGGATAAGATGAAAGGTTCTTACCACTACTGTTGTTGCAGGACTGCTGAGAGTGAAAGCCTCAGATGCCCTGTATGGAGTGGAGCTTAGACACAACAGTCCTGCAGAGGAGTTGCACAGAAGTGGAGACACAAACCAGAGTCTTGGTTGTGACTGGCTGTGTGTTTGGTCTGCAGGGCATAATCTGTGTCTCAATGTGAGCCACAGTGTGAGCCAGCAGGGGGCGCAAATGTACACTGTCCTGTCTCATAACTTTGACAGGCTAAACATCTCAGGTAATCCATGGGATCACAGGGGTACAAGAACATGCTTCATTACACAGTCACATGTATAATATAGAATGTGTCCAGAGGTAGGTAGTACCAGAGGTGGAAAAAGTACTGAAAATTTGTAATTAAGTAAAAGTATCTTTACTTTGCTTAAATCCTACTCAAGTAAAAGTAAAAGTACCCGTCTGAAAATGTACTCGAGTAAAAGTAAAAAATTACTTCATTTCAAATGTACTTTGAGTAAAAGTTACTTAGTTACTTTCAATTAAATTAAAAAAAAAAAAAAAAAATACAGTAAAAATGCAGGTTTTTTCATAATGTTGCTGCACATAAATGCACTCTTAAATAGACATAAACTGCGGTAAACTAAATGTGACGCACTACCATTTAATTCCTCTAGGAGCTGAAGATATATGGGATAATGAATCTAGGACAGGGGTCGGCAACCCGCGGCTCCAGAGCCGCATGTGGCTCTTTCATCGTTCTGTCGTGGCTCCCTGTGACTTTGGAAAATAATAATGAGTATTTCACTACATTGTATTTTTATTTTAGTTTGTTCGTTTTTAAATGTAAATCTAAAATTGTAGATAATGGTAATCTTATAACATTTAAAAAAAACGTATTTAATATTTTTGTCGCCCAGACTTACCGGCACCTACATCAGCAGTATGATTTTCGGCCCAATGATGATAAATCCAAGAAAAGAAAAGTTTCTGAAGAAAACAGAACGCTTAATGCTACGTGGGCAGATTCATTTGCTTTCACGCTGATGAGACTGGTACACGCGACAGTGGATCATTAAGGGTGCTTTCACACTGACAGTATTTGGTGCGCACCAAATGGCCCATTCGAACCAAAAGTTCTTAGTTCGGTTCGTTTTCGTTAGTGTGAATGCAATCTCGGTACTTTGGTGCGCACCAAATCAACCGGTCCGAGACCGATAAAAAGGGGTGGTCTCGGATCGCTTTATCTGCCCTACTTTGGTACGGTTCATCTGGTGTGAAAGCAACCAAACCAAATTGGACGGAACCGAATGCATTAGGGTATCAGATCACTTCCTGTTTCTGTTTACTCGGTCGCGATGAAGGGGCACTCAAGCGACCAAATGATAATTCAGGAGGAGGGCACGTCTCTTCTCCCCGAAGAGGCGTGCAATGCGCCGTCGGCGAGTCGAATAACTTATAAGTTGTCTTTGGAGTCGCAGCCGCGAAACATGTTCGAAATTAAGTACGTGCAGAAAATTACCTACACGTACAAAATAATGTATGATGATCAGCGCCAGGAGCACAAGGCAAAGCTGTTCCTCCATGGTGATCGAAAGTGGCGTGTTTTTTAGTCCGGTTCCGGTGACGATGGTCTTCGCGGTCTATTTTGGTTCGTTTAGAACTATGCATATGTGAAAGCAAACCGTACCCACGTCTGTTTGCTACATTGTAACATTTTTCTGACTAGTGCGGACCAAAGCAATCGAACCATAGGTGTGAAAGCGCCCTTAAGTTTGGATTTTTATTTCCTACGAGGAGGACTCAAATAATAATGTGTTTAATGCAGCTTTGCGTTTCCGTTATACAGAAGCAAAACTTAAAACCACATGGCTCATTTGCATAAACTAGAAGCGCTGAAAAAACAGCTTGCTCCTTGTGCCTGACGCAGTCAGCTTCTGTTATTATTATGACCTCCATATCTGGCTCCGCACTGGCCATCTTGATCCAGATTGTTAAACAATGGAATTGCCGCACGCAAACCCGCGCAATGCAATTTCCTTTCAGTTCCGGCAGATTTTTTTCCCCGCATTTTATTTTTGCCCCTATCCATATTATTTTACTCAGTAACGTGGGCGGCTTTCAATGTAGCGAAGTAAAATACTTGGCTTAAAATGTACTCGAGTAAAAGTAAAATTACCTGTTTCAAAAACTACTTAGAAAATTACAAAGTACTCATAAAAACGACTCAATTACAGTAACGTGAGTAAATGTAATTCGTTACTTTCCACCCCTGGGTAGTACTCAGTTACATTTACTCAGAGGAACTTTTTAAAGAAATTGTTCTTTTCAGGGAGCTTTTTAGCAGCAAACTTTTACTCCTGTTTACTCCTTCCGATATGATTTAGCTTGTCTAATCTTTGTGTTTGTCCTTTGAAAAACACCATTTAATGTTCTGTCCTTCAACTTACATTAACTTCAAATTATAAAACAAATGTCTCTTTAATTTGCTCTTACTTGAGCAGTTTTCCTAAATACTTTTTAACTCTCACTTGAGTAATTTCTTGGGCCACTATTTTGTACTTTGACTTAATATTATTTACATTACTCTTGAGTACAATTTTTGGCTATTCTACCCAGCCCTGCATGTGTCATATTCATTCATCACAAACATATATTCTCCTTTTGAGGGGTCCCATTCAGCAGCAGTGTCAAATTGAGCTGGGCACAAGACAGTGGGTGGATGTCCGCTGTAGCAGAAGTCCAGTCTGGAGAGGAGCATGTTAAAGCAGAGTTTAATGGAGGCAGAGACAGTGACCTTTGGGAGTTTGACACCAGACTAGAGCATCAAGTGAAAGCTCTGCTCAAAAGAGGCATTGCAAACTCAGCCCAAGCCAGAGTACATTATAAGGTACAGCTTTCACATTTGTACAGCCATACTACAGACATATAATACTACTACTGCAGTGTAACTTTCACTGTGTCTCTTTTCAGTTAGAATCAGATGGATTGTACTCAGGGATGGTGTTTTCTGTGGACGACAGAAAAGTTATTGACACTATTTTAAACATCAGCTCAAAGAACAGTTCTGGCGTATTAGCAGTGTCACTGTGGCAACAGATGCAGTTGCTACAGGGTGGGTTACCTACAGCAGTACAGGTAAAAGCTCAATTTTAATCTTTGCATGTACACTTTGTATTTAAGATCATGTATGCCATGTAATGTTGTTTCCTCAAAAACATACCTGGAGTTGTGTTTTATTTCGTTCACACATGTTTGAGTGACCCTTTATTATTAGTCTGTCTACATCTCCAAAGCTGAAAATGTTCTGTTCCAACTTGTGATGTTAGGAAGCATCAGTTTTCAAGTGAACAGCTCCGTTTACCTTTAGTTCAGTAGAGATTGGTAATTCCAGGGTTGAAATTGTCCAAATTATTTTAGTGTAGGTGTGTGGAGTACAGAAACGCAGTGGAGCGCTTCTTGTGTTGCCACATGACATCACAAGATGGAACAGAATGTTTTCTGTTTGAGTGAAGAACTCAAGTCTAAATATGCAAGGTTTGTGTGTTAAACATGTGTGAATGAAACAAAACACAACTCCAGGTCTGTTTGTGATGAGGAAACAACACAGAGAACAGATTAGAATATAGCGTAATACGGGCCCTTTGACCTAGAGGAATTAAACATGTTTTTTATAGCCTGGAAAGATTTCTATAACTTGTTCAACAAAACTAGTTATTTCACTTTCAGTCTGACTGTTTAGCTATGTCTGCATCATAATAAACTCCACAGGGGAAAGGATTAGCCTGGCTATCAGCAGACAGGTATAGTCTCACATACTGACTGAGCCGAAACAGTGGACTTTACGTTTTTATTCTGGATTAATGATAGATAGCCAAGTCAAGAGGGAAGAGATCCCATAGCTCTGGTTGCTGTGTTAGCAATGTGTTAGCATCTGTAGCTATTAGAGCTGCAACAATTTGTTGACGAAATTGGCGACATCAGCTGTTCATTATTACACACACATCAGTTTGACTACGTGGGACTGACCATAACTGTAGCTCTATTACAGCCTGTAGGCTATAGTATAGCATTAAGCATTATTTTATGTCCTTGTCTTGAACCATTAATTGTGAGAAAAAAATTGTTAGTCGCAGCCCTAGTAGCTATAAACAGGCCTTTAATGTTATAATTTTGGACTGTTTTATGTTTTATTTTGTGGTTAAAGTTAGTGGATGACAAACTTGTTTTAGTTACTTCTAACATGTTAACTACCCCAACATTTGGCTAACCTTAACCTTAACCCTTTTGCTCATCTTAATACTGTATAATCCTGTTCCTAAACTTAACCAAACCCTAACCTTAACCATAACCCGTTTCCTAACTTTAAAAACTAACCCTGTTTCTAATCTTCATCGCAGCAGCCCATCCCTCCTGGCCTGATTCTAACATTAAAGAGGGCTCATTTTACTTCTATGGGGTATTAACTGCTAACACATACCATATTTAGATTACCATGTTGCCTTTCATTGTTTTGAAAATAAGTTTCTTAAGTATAAGTTTCACTTTTGTTTTTGATGCTCTGAGTCTCCCCTCCCTTTACTCCCCGTGTTAAGTCACTCCCCCCTTCAGAGCACTATCACAACACAATCAGCATGAATCCCTCTAATGAAACTACTGCATGAGGTTTGTCAAGTTGCTGTGTACAGTTTTGTATCGTGCTTTTGCATATTTATGGAGAAATATTGTGTGGGAGCATGGGTGACCTAACCTTTGGGCTAAGTATTGTACAGAATCTTACAGCTAACCGTAAGGACGGTTTGAATAGGACCAGAGAGAGATCTCTACATTACTCAAACATGCCTGGATGACATCTGAAAGGCATGTTTTGGATGAGGAAACAATGTTATAACATGACAGAAAGGTTAAAAAAAAATTGCTGGGATGTAGATATTTAGTAGACCTCTAGTAGACCTGCAGTAGACACGTAGTAGACCCATAGTAGACCTGAAGTACACCTGTAGTAGACCCGTAGTAGACGATAGTACACCTGCACACATGTATTTATTTTTGAATAACGTCAGTGTCCGTCTTGTGTTGTTTGCCAGACACCCCTCCCTCCCCCTGGCTCTGGCCTCTGTGCTGTGGGCTCCCTAGGTGTGTGGCTCCAGTGGTGGCCCGTGGTCCACTTTAGGGTCTCAGTGCATCAGTCTGTGGACCTCCTGCAGACTCTGGGGCTTCCTGCTCATGGAGAGGTCACTTTGAGCCCCTCCCCTCCTGAGAACCCCGGGCTGGAGCTCAGGCTGCAGCTGGGAGATTGTCTCTTCAGAGGGCATTTAGGGCAGACTGTGGACCAGTACACAGCCAATGCTACCAGTTATTGTCCATCTCTGCAGGTGTGTGTACTACAGGTGCCCTAATGCTAACTAGTTAGCAGCCACTTCTTCTAAAATATTTCACTAGTTCATTTTAAATGGTTTGCAGTAGTCCAAAGTTATTCCTCACTTATCTTAAGCACTTATGCACTGCTCTTATGCAGTATGAGCATCCTAATTATTCACAGCAATGAGGGTTGTTTATTTTTTTATTTTTTCCTTTTTTCCACAAATCTGACGCCAGAGTGGAGGTTTGCTCTCATGGTAAAGCTAACAATAACTATTATGCTAACATGGACTTCCTGATTATCAAACATTAAAGCACTGTATCATTAGATGTACACAGTGGACTTATTTTGACATCAAGAACTGCTTATATAATGTATCTTAAACAATTATACGATGGATTTTAAACATTACAGAAAGTTTACTTTTAATTTTTAATTGGAACTTTTTAATTAGACTAAAATGTACAGTGCAGAAAATTTAACATGTCATGTGTCAAGTACCTGATTTGCAGTACTCATCTTCACACTCAATCCTTGTTCCAGGTCTTAGCATTTCTATAACCAGAGGTTGATAGAGGAGCTAAAATTACTCAAGTAAGATTAATGTTACTTTAAAATATATACGTAGAAGTACAATATAGAGGTCCAAAAAATTTCTCAAGTAAGACTAAAAAAGTATTTGACAAAACTACTATTCAAGTAAAGTAACTTAAAGAGTACATTAACATAATATACATTAAATAATGCACAAAATCAGGTATTTTTTCCAAAAATGAGAAACTAAATAATATCTAAAAGAGTGCTGCAAGAAACACAAATGTTCAAATCATTTCATATTGTCAACATGAAGCTTTTGTCACTCGTACACTTACTCAGTGGGAAGAGGAACCACAGCTTTTACTAAGTTACAATTTCTTTTAAAAGTTACTCAAGTAAATGTAAATCTGAGTACTACACACCTCTATATCTGTCAAATCTATATCTGTCTATAACCATCATGTTGTTGTTTGCAGGATAGCTGGGTGCCCGTGTCACTGGTGGTTGGCGTTGGTCTCCGGTGGGAGGCCACCTGTGGACTGACCCTCTCCTGGGCTCTGAGCGCAGACAAGCAGGCCCTGAGCATGCTCCTGCATGGTTCCTGCTCTCCTCCTCACATCTCTGCCTCTCTCACTCACTCCTTCAGACAGCTGAGGAGGAGAGGACTGCCCCAGGAGCTAACTGTACAGGCCACTGCTCCTTGGGCCTCCCACTATCCAGGGGCCCTGCTCATCCAAGTGGGGCCATGTCAGCTTAAAGCCACTAGGTTCCAACAGGATGATGAGAAGACCCAGATCTGGACTATGCAGTCCGACTGCCCAGTGCCAAAGGTGGGTCAAAATGCATGCACTGTTGATGTATGACACTGGTGGATCATTATGTTAAATTTCTCCTTTTGCTATTATGTTGCCTCATTATATGTCTCATTGTTACAGTACCAGTCAAAAGTTTGGACATACCCTCTCACTCAACATATTTTTTTTAAGTTTATATATATTACTGCTCAAAAAAATACAAGATTCTGCAGGATGGCACACCTGGTTAAAGTGTCTCCCAGCACAATCTCCAGAACATGGAGGAGATTTCAGGAGACAGGCAATTACTCCAGGAGAGCTGTACAGGGCCGTAGAAGGTCCTCAACCCATCTGCAGGACCCATATCTGCTTCTTTGTGCAAGGAGTAACAGGCTGAGCACTGCCCATGCCCTAAAGAATGAGTTCAGGCCACTCGTGTGAATATGTCTGCCAGGTCAGAAACAGACTTCATGAGTGGGTCCTGTGCTCCGGTCCGGCACTGTGGAGCTCCATGGGCATTTGCTAGATGACACCAGAATTGGCAAGTCCGCCGGTGCCCTGTGCTTGTAGATGAGAACAGGTTCACCCTGAACACCTGTTATAGATGAAGAGTTTGGAGAAGGCAAGGTGAATGTGCTATGCTGCCTGTAACATGGTTCAGTATAAGCAGCTTGGTGGTGGGTCAGTGATGGTCTGGGGAGGCATATCTATGGAGGGATGCACAGACCTCTACTGGCTAGAAAACGGCAGTCTGATTGCCATTAGGTATCGGGATGAAATCCTTGAACCCACTGTCAGACTCTGCGCTGGTGCAGTAGGTCCTGGGTTCCTCCTGATGCATACCAGGGTTCAAAGCAAAGGCTGGCTATTTTTATAGTATTTAATAAAATAAAAACTTTATGCCTTCAGTGAGAATCTACAGTGTAAATCTGATTAAAACCTTTGACTGATGTGTATATTAAGTAGTACAGACCGATGACATCAAGTGAGTCAAAAGTAATTATTGCAGAACTATATGTGACAGACTATGTCTCAGGTTGAGTGTCAGTTTGGTCGGTGCTTTTGATCCCCCTCTGCAGGCACACATAAACGGGTCGGTGGTGCTGGGTCAGGGGGTGTGGATAGTGTCTGTGGAGGCTGGTCTGGAGGGTCAGCAGGCTCTCCTAAGGATCACTGCACAGGCCCGGCCTGAGCTGCTCCTGGACGGTGAACTGGTCCATAACCTGCCGGGGTTAGGACAGGTCCCAGAGCACTGCAGTCTGACAGTGAGCACACAGACAGGCACACCGCCATACACAGCAGAGGCAGTACTTCACATGGACCACTGCACTGTGAAGGCCAGAGCACAGGCACAGCACAGCCTACAGGGGGAGCTGCTCTACCACCACAACTGCACGCTCCTACAGGTACAAACCATAGACCAGGGGTCGGCAACCCGCGGCTCCAGAGCCACATGTGGCTCTTTCATCGTTCTGTAGTGTCTTTGGAAAATAATAATGAGTATTTAATTACATTGTATTTTTATTTTAGTTTGTTCGTTTTTAAATGTAAATCTAAAATTGTAGATAATGGTAATCTTGTAACATTTAAATAAAACGTTTTTAATATTTTTGTCACTCAAAATATGCGTCAAAGCCGCTGATGTGCGCCACCCGCACACACTGGCAGCTCGGACTTACCGGCACCTATATCAGCAGTATGATTTTCGGCCCAGTGATGGATAAATCCAAGAAAAGTTTCTGAAGAAAACAGAACGCTTAATGCTACGTGGGCAGATTCATTTGCTTTCACGGCTGATGAGACTGGTACACGCGGTATACGCGCTAAAATAATGACGGAACACAGAAGCAGACGCATTTTTGGTTCGCTGCGGGTGGATAATTTAAGTTTGGATTTTTATTTCCTACGAGGAGGACTCAAATAATAATTTGTTTAATGCAGCTTTGCGCACATTTGTTTACATTATACAGAAGCGAAACTTAAAACCACATGGCTAATTTGCATAAACTTGAAGCTGAAAAAACAGCTCGCTCCTGATACGGCCAGCTTCAGCACTCAGTGGAATATGCGTGTTCTTTCTGTGACTGAGGGATGTTCTGCCTATGGTGAGTCTGTTCTGTGCTTCTATCGTGTTGGAGATGGTTCATGTCAAACTTTTCAGAGATTATACGTGTGCAGGTCGTACGTGTGCAGCGCAGTTCTTTATTTCACTCATGCACTTTATTTATGTTGCTACTGTTGTGATGAAAAGACTGAAAGGTGTAAATAATTCTCTTAAGACTCGCGCTTATGAGCTGTAGTGGAGGATGGTAGTCCGTTTTCTGGGAGTTGTAGTTTTGCCTGTATTTCACCTGGTTAGCACTGGTTTAGATGTCAAAAGGGTTTTGTGGCTCTGGGTGTTTTCTTTTCTGTGGGAGACGCTCCAAATGGCTCTTTGAGTATTTAAGGTTGCCGACCCCTGCCATAGACTGTATATATAAATGCTACCTGCTAGCCGACACATTCCAAATAGGTGTATGCAAGGGCACAGTATAACTACTGCTGTCAGGCTCATCATTTTAGTCTTAAACTGTTTGTATTAACCCTCACTAACGTGAGCCTGGGGTTTTTATTTTGATTTTGCTATTTTGTCTCTAAATCAAGAGATGAACATTAATAACAGACAAATCAGGTGCCTTCTTTCCCTGAGATCATTTCCGCTAGCCTCAGCAACAGGTTTGATTGACAGCGTTGCTGAGCGCCCACTCCCAGCTGTGTGGGCATGAAGGGGCGTAACCTTCAATAGCCTCACTCCTGACTGGCTCTTTGGTTGCTACGATACTCTCAATTGAAATTTCAAATTTGGAACTCATCTCCAAATTTGTCCCTATAGCCACTAGCCTCAATCGATTTCATTTGGAGCTGAATGCTGTGGGTGACTTTAGTCCACTTCTTTATACAGTCTATGGTACAGACACACAATCAATATTAATTTTAACACAAACTTGGACCCAAAATAATTCTTACACATCTGTCCTGTATTTAGACTTGGGGGAGCCCTCTCAGTGTGCAGGCATCTGGCTCTCTGCTCATGTCCTCCACTCTGAGCAGGTCTCAGGTGAACATGACTGTTGATGACATGGAGCTGCACACATCTCTGTCTCTCTATAATACTGAGGTACACAAGAGAATGTGCATGTAACTGTGTACAGTACAACCCTCATGAAGGAAATTATTCTCTCTTAGAGCAAAAAGGAAGTGAGTCTTCTTCTACACCATACTGTGTCCTTTCTGAAGAAGCTGGGTCTCCCACCAAATGCCTCAGTTACAATGCATTGTGGGAGTCATGGAAACAGTTCCTTCAGTTATGCTTTACAGAGCAGATGGGGAACTCAAGAGGTAGAATATTTGATGCTGACTTTAATAATATAAAAGTAACTGTAATGTTTTATCTTTGATCTTTAGTATTTTGTGTGTTCTCTTTGTCAGCTTCAGAAGGAGCTGTGGCTCATTAGACAGTCTGAGGTAGTGCGAGTGCAGAGCACCTGCACACACACACTGAATGCTTTGAGGACACAGGGGGTCCCTGCAAACAGCAGCATACAGGTGAGACTGAGAGACAGAGGGGGGGACAGAGGGATGACATGACAGGGGACAGAGAGGGGGCATGGCCCCTGATTCTGACCCAGGCTGTGTGTGCAGGTGGAGCTCAGGTCTGGTGAGGAGAAGGTCCTGATGGTGCAGTCTTGGTTTGACCATAAACTTTCTGGAATAAAGCTCCAGATGAAATGTCTGCACTTGCTCAGAGAGCTTAAAGGGTCTGTGTGGCACAGCTGGTCCTGGTTACAGGACAGAGGAGTGCCCAGCAGCACACAGGTACACAAGAGTCAACACATACTCTTGGTCTTAACAGTTTATGCTACTGTGATGTTGATCCTGATAGGGCCTGCTGAGCATACATGGACACTTCCCTGAGCTGCAGGCCACAAGTCAGTTCACTGTAGAAGGGCTCAAAGTGCTCCACTCTGATCTCAACATGAGTGCAGCTGCTGGACGTGTCTCTGTCCTTCTGTCCTATGTCCCCCCAGTGTCGAACCAAACAGCACAGCTCCGGCTCCAGGCTGCCGTGGCAACACATTTCAAAGGTCTGCCCATCAACTGTGTTCTTAATCACATGTATGTTCCAATATTGTAATATCCCTGTTGTGAGCAGGCCCTGTGTGCAGTGCTTCTGTGAATGTTTTCTCTCCTCGCTGGAGTACACTGCTCACAGGAGATGTGGGTGGCTGGGGCGGCAGCAGAGGATCCAGAGAGGCCCGGGTCACTGTGAGGCACACCATGCACAGCCAGAGCATCCCCACATTTCAGGTGAGCACCTGTCTATCAGGTAAGCACCTGCCTGTCAGATGAGCACCCTGCCTATATGGAGAGTACCTGCATGTCAGGTGAGCATCTAGGCCTGTCACGGTAACAAATGCTGAAGTGTGCTATATTGCTGTAGAAACTATAGACTATAAATGATAATATATTGAAACCGATGGTGGTAAGGGATGCCATCAGGCTGAAGATGTCCTGTCTAGCCTTGTTGGCTTGTGGGACTTCTGAGCTAGTTGAGAGGGACAGACAGGCCAAGCATACTGCAGCCCGTGCGGTCGCAGAGGCAAAAACTAATTCAGTCAGTCTACGTTCCTACTCTCACCCATGGTTCTGAGCTTTGGGTAAAGTGAGGAGCTCAGTCACTCGGAGTAGAGCGGCTGCTCCTCCACATTGAGATGTGCAGCTGAGGTGGCTCGGGCTTTTGTTCCAGATGCCTCCTGGACACCTCCATGGAGAGGGGTCCCTGCCTGTCTCACTGGAAGGAAGCCCCAGGAAAACCCAGTACAGGCTTGAGCGACTCTGTCTCTCAGCTGGCCTGGGAGTGCCTTGGGGTCCCCCCAGAGGAGCTGAAGGAAGTGCCCGGGTGAAGAAATTCTCTGCTTTGTCTCTGCAAGTGGAAGAAAATGGATGGATGTTGCCACTGACACTGACATCAGTTGTATTAGCACAGTTGCAATACACAAAACATTTAGTAGTTTGTTTTTATAATCTTGGAATCTTGGAAGTTATTTATTCAATAAATTTTGCAGCTCAAATCATATAGTACAGAAAAAGAGCGAAAAGAAAGTTATTACTAATACATCGAAAAGGTATGCACTATAAATATTAACTTCCAAAATTATAGTTTCATCTATCATGTCTGGAATAAGTCAATATAGTAATTATCATGACAGGCCTATTAGTACCTTCCTGTCAGGTGAACATTATCACACATAAACACAGTGTTGTGGGTATGTTTGTTTCAGGTGGAGGTGTGGGGCAGACGCACAGAGTCCCAGCTGCGTTGCTCCATGGCTCTGAACCCTCAACTCGGCTCCTCTGTGGCTTTGATCCTGCAGGGACACCAGCTCCCACACAGGTGAGCCAACTATAACACACACACAAGTGGAGTTAATATGATTAACTGAGATTCAGGAGCAAGACCACGCCTCAACCGCCCTCTCCTCCTCACCAGCTAACCACAGCTCACTGCAACCACACCTCTAATTTCCCAGAAGCCATTTATTCCTGCCTATCCCATCATCCCAGTTTCTCAGCTAACTCGACAGAGCACGAGACAGTTCCATCAGCATTATGGATCACGAGCTAATTATTAATCCGTCCGATTTGGATTCCAACCTGTTCGGCGGAGCTCTGCCTCGAGGTCGCACACCCGCCGTAAATATCTCCTCAGTCAGCGGGATCCTCGCTCTTCTCCTTCTCGTCCGCTACTCCCCGCTTATTGTTTGCCCGGCAGCCACCCAGGGCCGGGTGCAAGCCATGACACTCGACACGACCGCCGCCAAGACAGCCACCACGGAAGTCTACAAAGCTCCCGCCGCAGTACCCACCACAGCACCCGCCGCAGCGCCCGCCTCGGCGCCCGCGCTGCCTCGCGCAGCCTCACGCAGGTCCCCACGCAGGTCCCTGCGCGCACACATCCCCCAACAGGCAGGATATCAGAAGCTGGACCATGGCCGGCCTTCAAAAGGAACTTAAGAAGAAAGGCATCGCTTTCAGCCACCAGGATAATAAATCCAAGCTGTACCACCTCTATTTAGCTTTGGTCCGAGGCTCGTCACCCCAGGCTCCCAGTCCCTCTCGCTTTCAACCCGGCGCACGTGCAGTCGCAGCCACTGATGCTATCGGCGCGCCTCCAGTCTCTCAGTCTGCCTCCTCAGCCCCCCCTAGTGGGGGGCAGGTCGTCTCTTCCCCTGTGCCTGCTCCCTCTGTGTTAGACCACCGGGTCGCTTCGCTTCTTTCATCCCTGTCTGCGCAGGCTGCACAAAATCCCCTCGGACACAGATCTTTTCCCTCCATCCCTCCTTCATTTTCTCTTATTCCAGCCATCATGAGTCAGATGGCTTCTTGTGCTCCAACCATCGTCACCACCACAGCTACAACAACCTCCTCGGCAGCACCATCGGCCACGCAGGCCTAGAGCACTCTTATCCGTTTCCCTTTTCTGCTCTATCCCTTTCCCTCCCACCCCCAACCCCCATCCCCTTCCCCAACACCCAAATGTTTTTACTACTGTGTCTTCCATCTACATTCTAGCCACCGCCATGCCTCCAACTCAGCCAGTCGCCTCCATCAGTCGTCCATTTGCCGTTTCTCCATCCCTCTGGCAGCAGATTATTAACGGTAATTATATTGATCTCGCTCAGTTGATCCAACCCTCTCTCTGCAACATGAACCAGCCGCGGGATCTACTAACCAGCCAGGGCCTCACTTTGTTTATGCTCCATACCACCCCTTCTCGATCCAAAGATCTCACCCCTAATGAATTCGCTCTCGCTTTTTTCTTTTACCGGGATGTCATCTGCTCCTCTTTTCCCAACCAGAGAGCCGAAATAGACGACTATCTGACAATAATCCTTGACCTTGCAATGCGTTTCGGTGGGACCAGATTTTACACTTACCACGTACTATTCGCCACTCAAGCGGCAGGCAGGCTCCAGCAATTCAATCACGGTACCTACTGGGGGGCCCTGGATTCCGAACTCTACTGCAGGGTCTTTGCAGCTTGCACCGCTCTCTCCTGTGATCTCTGCTGAGCTCCCTCCCATCCCACTTCTCTTTGTTCAGTGGCCATGCCCTCTCGCAATCGTCCCCCAGCTTCGAAGAATCCAGTCTTTAATCGCCTGGCTCCCCCTCCACCCATGATCCCTTACCCTACTTCTTCAGCCCGACCCACTGCCCTCGTACCCATCAGTAGAGGCAGCGATCAGCGCGGACGCCCCATCCTGTATCAGGGAGGAAGGATGATCTGCAATAATTTCAATGATCGGGGTTGCAGCATCTCCAACTGCAGGTTTCTCCACGTCTGCTCCTCCTGTGGCGGCGCCCATGCCAGGTTCTCCTGCCCGCACAATCCAGTCACGTCGAAAAGAGTGCTTCTTACACTGCTACCACCCCAGTGAAGGTAAACGTGCTATTCGTTGCTCTCTGCGATCACCCCGATCGCAAGTTTGTCAATTTCTTGCTCGATGGTTTTAGTAACGGTTTTCACCCTGACATCAAAGTTCTGCCAGAATCTTCACACTTGTGTAGGAACCTCCAGTCCGCGCTCACAGATCCCACCGCTGTGGACAACCTTTTGGCGAAGGAAGTCGCCGAAGGATTCATGATCGGCCCTTTTAGACATCCTCCTTTCGAGTCATTCCGTATCAGCCCCATTGGCATCGCCACGCACAGGTACTCTGGGAAAAAACGGCTCATCGTCGACCTATCTTCTCACGGTACAGATGTTCACAGCATCAACAGTCTCATTCCCGCCCCAGATTTTTCTATGCTGTACGCCACTACCAATCATGCCATCTCCCTCATTCGTCTCACAGGCCGCGGAGGTTGGCTCTCTAAAGCCGACATCACCAGTGCCTTCAAGGTCCTGCCCATCCACCCTGATTTCTGGCGTTACTTTGGAGTCTTCTGGAAAGGGTCGTATTACTTTGCGTGCGCTTGACCTTCGGCTGCCGTAGCAGTCCTAAAATTTTCGATTCCATGTCCGAAGCCTTGTGTTGGATTCTCATCAACAACTTTAAACTTCCTTACGTCTTACACCTCCTGGACGACTTCTTGGTCATGACTCCTGTGTCTCCCCCCCTCGTCTCGGCCTATCGTCACTCGTCAAAGTGTTCTCCGACCTCGGAGTCCCTTCATCCGAGGAAAAGACCCTCGGCCCCTGCAAATCAATCGAGTTTCTCGACATAAGTCTCAACTCGGTCTCATTCCAAGCGTCTCTTCCTCCCGAGAAAGTCCAGCGAATCTCGCTGCTCCTCTCCAACTTCATTCTGGCTACCTCGTGCACCAAGAGACAGCTCCTCGCGCTTCTTGGTCACCTCAACTACGCTATCCGCATCATTCCTCAGGGCAAGCCCTTCCTTTCATGTCTTCTCACGAAAGCCGCATCCGTCCCCTCCCTTCACTCAACAATACCTCTGAACAAAGCTTGCAGGACCGAAATGCGCCTATGGAAGCAGTTCCTGGATTCCTGGAATGGCATCTCCTTCTTTTACGACGAATTCTTGTCTGCTCCCGAAGACATTCAACTCTTCACCGACGCAGCTCCTTCAGTAGGTTTCGGAGGGTTTTATCAAGGAAGGTGGTTTGCTTCCGCGTGGCCCCCCGAGCTCCTCGCTCTTAGGCCAGCAGACTGCTCGTCCGCCTTGTTCGAACTCTACCCCATTGTCATCGCAGCCATTCTTTGGGGGCACAAGTGGTCTAGCAGGTGCATCCTTATCCATTCCGATAGCACAGCTGCAGGCCACATCATTAACAAGGGAAGATTCCGTTCTCCCGCAATCGCTCAGTTCCTCAGAAAACTCACCTTAGTGTCTGCTCAGCATCAATTCGTTGTTAGCGCCGCCCACGTTCCGGGTAACGATAACTCCATCGCTGATTCACTCGCTCGTTTTGATTTTCAGAGATTCAGAAGCTTGGCTCCGCACTCAGACGACCAGCCCATTCCGGTTCCTCCATTTTCGGCCACGATCTTCAACTAAGCTACCCCGCTCTTGCCCCTCTCATCTCCGCTTCGCGACATGCCATCCTCGACAGCCTCGCCCCGAGTTCGCTTTCTACCTACCTGACCAGGTGGAACAACTTCAAAGATTTCCTCGATCTTCATCAACTCCCCCTCAGCTCATTCGACGTCACCACCATCTGCAGTTTCGTCACCTTCTCGCACCACTCCAGGAACATCCATGTCTCCACCATACAGGCTTACCTTGCCGGAGTTAACCTCATTTACAAGCTGTCCGTCGGCGAGGACTGCTAATCTCTGTCTCACTGCCGCGTTTCCATGCTGATTAAAGGACTGCAAAAGGCCGAACCTCGTCTTCCCCCTAAACGCTTACCACTTACTTCAGACCTCCTCTATCTTTGCATTCGCACTCTGCGCTCCGATTACCTCTCGCCACCCACGGACCTTACCCTCGAATGCATTTTCCTCTTAGCCTTCTTCGGCTTTCTCTGCTGTTCTGAATTCGCTCCAACGTCAAGCACTTACGACCCATCCACCCTAGACTTTCCAGTCTCGCCGTACATTCTCCTGACCTGCTCGTCTTTATTATTTGCAGGAGTAAAACGGATCAGCTTTTCCTATCCACCTCTTTCGCCTTAACTCTCCTCTAAGTCCATACGAACCTTTCATCAAATATCTCGCTTTCCGACGTGCCTCCAGTTCCTCCCACAATGATCCGCTCTTCCTTACGGAAACAGGTAAGATGGCTTCCCGATTCTGGTTCAGTAAACACTTCGGAGAAATCCTATGCTCTTCCAGCATAGCCCCTCTTCCATTCTCCATCCACTCTTTCCGCATCAGTGCCGCTACGTCCGCAGCCAGGGCAGGTGTACCCGACCGAAAAATTCAGACCCTTGGTTGATGGGCCTCCAGTGCCTACCTCACCTATGTTCGTCACAATCTCAATGATCTCCACTCTGTCTTATGCTCCTTTTAAATCTTTGGGGGTCCCGTTCCGGCTGGGCCAATTGACGATTGAGACGGAGCCCCCACCCTGAGTCTCAACCCAGCCATCTCTACCTCTTTCGTCCAGACACCCATCATTCATCCTTTAATAAATATCTAATCACATTACGTTGTTGCCGTGGTCCTTGCTAGTGAAGTGGAGTTAATATGATTAACTGAGATTCAGGAGCAGGACCACGTCTCAACCGCCCTCTCCTCCTCACCAGCGAACCACAGCTCACCGCAACCACACTTCTAATTTCCCAGAAGCCATTTATTCTTGCCTATCCCATCATCCCAGTTTGTCTCAGCTAACTTGACCCCTCCCTCCCACCCCCTATCTCGTTTGTCTTTCAGCTATAAGACATCCACAAAGGGGGTCCTGTTCCGGCTGGGCCAATTGACGATTGAGACGCAGCCTCCACCATGAGTCTCAACCCAGCCATCTCTACCTCTTTCATCCAGACACCCATCATTCATCCTTTAATAAATATCTCATCGCATTACGTTGTTGGCGTGGTCCTTGCTAGTGAATCTTAGCTATAGCGAATATGTTATATTCACCCTACAGAAAAGTATAGCCAAATTTAATATTATAAAACGTCAATCTTAAACTCACAAACGCATTAAAAAGCTGCACTTTGTAACTATTCTGGCCTTTTTGTCTCCTTTGTGATAGATGAGTTTAATCCCATTCTAAAGTTAAGGAGAAGGACAGAAGTTATGTGAGCAGTTTGTTTTTTGAGGAGGCTGGAGGCTGTTGTGATGTTGCAGGACACATAGGACACACAGGAGGGACACTTTTGTCCTAAGGCCTGTTGCACACCTCACACTGCCCTGACACAGGATCTAATGACCTACCTGAGTTGTAGTGAGACTTTGGTTTGAGCTTTCCTGTTATGATTGTGTTTTACTGCTTAAACTTTAAATGTGCTTAAACTGCCCCTTGGGGGCAAACAAAGTGATATTGATTGACTGACTGATTCTGTGTAATATCCAGGAAAAGCAATAAAATTTGGACAATGTGGACAAGCACCAGAAAAGTTTCACAGTGCACCTTTAAAGAAATAGATTTGTTATAACTTTATAGATCTGGAACACAATAGTGTGGCTTTCTCCTACTCACTCATCACCTTTCTCTGTACAGTAAAGACCTGGTGCTCAAAATCGTCCAGAAGATCCCCAGAGTGCTCATGTACCTGCCATCTCAACTCAGTGTCCGAACACAGGTAGAATCTCACTGTACTGTACATGTATACTGTAGTGTTACTATGAGAACAAGGTTGTCTCACTGTACTGTATGGGTATACTGTAGTGTTACTATGGGAACATGGGTAGAGTCCATAGACTTTATATATAAATGGACACAGCTAACGCGCTAGCTGCCGCATTCCAAATAGGAAGTTTGCATTTAGGTGCTTCCAGCTCCTTCTGACTCTGGCTCCCATTGACTTACATTGGAATATTGTGCCCCCTCTCTCTGTAACTGATGCTGTGAGTCTCGTCGTTTTGATGATCCTAGTGTTTTTATTTCGCTATTTCATCCGTTAAGCAAATCCTATTCATAATATAGAGCCTGTAACCTCTGCTCCTGTACCCGCTAGCATCAATGAGCTTCATTTGACTGGAGTCAAATGCTATGGGTGACGTCACACTCACTTAGTTCACTTCTTTATACAGTCTATGGTAGTCTCACTGTACTATGTGTATATATGTGTATACTGTAGTGTTACTATGGGAACATGGGTATACTCAGAGGTATATACTGCAAGTCTGCACATGTAAGCGTTTTACTGTATATGTGCTATGGTGTCACTATACGAAAATTTTGAACTTGATTTTGATACTAAGGAATAGACATGATACTCAATGCCGATTCCAACAGAATCACAAAACACACTTTCTTTAGATAATAGAATGTGATTTTCATCATGAAAGTGAAAGTACTTACTTTTCTATTCCCATGTGGCCTTATATCTGTGTAATTCCTCAGTGGTTCAGGTAGGTTCCATGGTGGTCCATGGACATATACTAGTCTATGCGCTCTTAAACTTGTTCTGATACAGCTCAAGATCATTCTAAAGCTATTCGGGAAACATTAATTTTTGTCCTGTGAATGTGAATTTTTTAGTATTGATATCTGCTGAAATTAGTATATTGATTGTAGTTTTAGTATCGCTTAGTATCTGATTTTCAACCCTAATTTGCTGTGCAGCTGAACCAGTCCCAGTCCAGTATATCCAGTGTTCTGGAAGTGCTCTCGGGGCGGAGGCGTCTCTGGGCCTTTGGAGAGCTGTCTGTCTTTGGGAGTGGCTACAGACAGGCTGTGGAGCTCACACACTCCTATCCACAGGTACTCCCTCTGTTTCACGGAGTACTAGCCATCTATTCTACCTGTTAAAGAAGACATGTTGTCCTTGTGCCTGCTATATATTTATAATCAATGGCACCCATGGATCATTGTTATCATTTGGACATTTTGAATTGCAATATTAATCTCAAACGATGAAAGAAACAAATCTACAGACTTCCATGTTAGAAAACTGGTGCCCAGTGGGAGCTGACGTCACTGTTAACGTCATCACAACAAAGAGTTGTGAAGTTGTCAGCACCTCCAATGGATAGCCGCCAATCACACTAGCGGATGGCCACATTTTTTTTTCATTTGTACCAGTTACAGCTGCCAAGTCCTACTTGTATCACCAATAAAAAAAAATGGAGAACAAAGTAAGTACAGAGCAGTGGGCATGTACTGGTGTCAATGTAAACGAAGTTGATCGGCAATATTGCTCAAACATGCACTAATCACTTCAAATACAATTTTGGGTGAGTACATGGCAACTATAACATGGTTAAAAACTCTTTTTAAAAACTCGATTTTGCATCATAGGTCTGCTTAAACAGTATTTGTGTTTCAGTTCAAACCACTGCCCAGGACTGTAAGAATGTGGACCATGTATGAAAGAAGAGAATGGAGCTACCATGTTGAGCACAACGCATTGTGGGGTACACAGGAGCTCTCCCTCAGTGGACTCCTCTCTGCTCCTCCAGTGCTGGATCTGGGGAACCACACAGTGCAGGGTAAATTAGTCAAACAAAGCAAAACAATATCTTTATTTGCTCCTAAGGGGCAATTTAAGTACATTGACCAGTAAAATACAATAATAATAAAAAAACTCAAATAACAGGTTGGGTCATCAGATCCAGTGTCAGAGCAGTTTGAGAGTACCAACCCTCAGGACAAAAGTGTTCCTCCTCTATGTCCTCTGTGTCATGCTGCATCACAGTAGCCTTCAGAGGGAGCCAGACTTCACCTCTGGAGACACAACAGGAAAGCCTCTCCTATATACTATATACTAAGCCCCTGTTGTTTTGGTGAGGGATGAGATGGGACATTCCTTCTGGAACATCTTCTCCCATATTTGGTGCAGAAAGCCTGCTGCATTGTTATAAAAAGTCTGTAGCATTTCAGAGCAAGCTGGTTAGCATAGCTAAATCCAAAACAAACTGCTCACATCACACAATCTAATAGCCTGCAGGACAAAAACACCAGCCCCTGTTAGACACTCACACAGGACCTCAGCTAAAGCCTCTTACTGTTGTGCTCCCACAGTTCACATTAGCTCTGTTTCTCGGGGGACCAGCTTGGATGTGAACGTGGAGCGTTTTCCTCAGGGACGGATGGATAGCTTCTCTCTGGACTGGACCAGGCATGGACAACTCGAACAGGTCTGAAACACGGGAAAACCGCTCTGTGGCTTAGCTGTAAAGCCAGAGCACATATGCAGCTGAATGTCTCTTAAAGCTGGTCTTATAGTGTGTGATTTTGTGCGATTTCAAGATATTCCAAAGCATTCCTAAACTCATACTGTGCGATTGAATCTCATACAAAGCTCATGACTTTAGTGTGAGCACTGTATTTAGAGATGGTCATATAGGCTGACCTCACACTCACAACTCATGGCAAATGTCAGACTTGTCTGATATTCCGGCCACGGCATGATCAGCAGTCGTGCACTCATCATGAGCAAGTGATTGCAGAAGAGAGGTGTGGCTACATCCCCCTCACCGCCTTACTCTCCCTTTAGTACTCCAGATGCCGCCTTTCTGAAGGTAACTGGTGACAGTCATGGAAAGTTAAAGACATACTTCGGAACATTCACCATGTAAACAGATACAGTTTGATTATAGCTTAAGAAACTATATTTAAAATAGTTGTGTTTGATATTTCCTTGTTTCAGGTGCGGGTGCTGAGTTTGTGGAGCAGGTCAGAGGAGGTGAATGAGACCAGACTGGAGTTAAAGCAGCCATTTTCACCTAAAATTCAGCTTTCTGTGTCCTCAGTGTCTCAGAGCTCAGGGAGCGAGCAGCGCCACAGCCAACAGGTCAGAACCACGCTCATGGAAATGGAAATGCATTCTGCTCAGAAACAGGCATGCTTATAATGTAGTTTCCTCATCACAAACATGGAGGTGTTTTGTTTCATTCACAGATGTTTAAACACACAAACCCTGCATGTTTAGGCTAAGTTCTCTCAAATTGAAAACACACTGTTCCACCTTGTGATGTCATCTGGTAATACAGGAAGTGCTCCATTCACTAGAATCATTTGGATGATTTCAAACCTGGAATTGCCAATCTCTACTGAACAAAAGATAAAAGGTAAAAGATAGCTGGTAACTCAAAAACTACTCAAGCTATGTTTCTGATGAGGTAACAACATTAAAACATGACTAAAAGCTCACAATAGTCAAGTTTGTGTAAAATAGGACCCCCCCAACCCTATAAATTTGGTATCACTGGAAACCTTGGGATGTCTAGATTACAATTATAACTGGTAACAGTAAAAAAACTGGGACTTGCTATGACATATCAATAGTTTTATTGACCTACCATAAAACTCATGAAATGGCTGAATGCAAAACATGTGATTTCGCCACATGATACAAAGACTCAGTAAATCATCAATATTTCACTTAAATAAACATATAAGGCATGAAATGAAAGCTAACTCTGTGCCAAATCATTCCCTTTTTAAATGATATGTCTGTGTTAATTGTGTCTGAAGATATGCTTTAGTGAAGTATGACACCATATAAACAATAAATGCTCGTATGACAATACATGATGAATATGACAATAGTTCTGTTTTCATCATAATTCTACATACATTTGCCTAAACTATATGCACAACAAGAAAGCCCAATCTCTCAGCTTTGATCTCATGCCAAAAGTAATCTGGTAGGACAAATACTAGCAAAGATACCATATGTTTTACCTAGTGATCGATGAAACACTTAAATGAATGCTGAAGATCGCATAATGATCCCATATTCAGCTTAAAAATTGAAATGCCATATGTTTTGAGGTATCAACAAACCTACACTTGCAATATTACCACTTTCATTTCCATCATATACAATGTTTGATATGTCTCAGTGTGCCACAATAACTCAATAACCAGTAACACATAAATTGACACAAAAAGTCAATCTCGCCAAGCTTTCAAAACGTATGTCAAAAACAATAACTGATTCTGTTACTTATCTTTTCTGACACATAAAAGAAAACTAATGAACATGTTTTTTTCGGTCGTTTTGTTTTAGTGAGTTTTTTGTGCATTTATTTTGACCTGTAACATAGATCATCTCAGTCTGAATCACAGTCACTTTCATCTTCCACAAATGATTCAAAGTCAGCATCGATATCACAAACCAGATCTGAATCTAAGTCATCCAGGTCCTCACTGAAGTCCTCAGTTACCACAGTTTCCTGAGCAATATCTAGAAGTTCTTTTGGCAGGAAATCACCTGTGAACCAGATAGGTAGTAATTGCACCTGCTAAGACATATTAAACATTGTATGTGGGTGAAACTTGGGAATATTAGAAGTACAGGTTTGTTGATTCCCTAAAACCTATGGCATTTAAATTTTATTTCAAGTTAAATACATTTTAATAATATATAATTCAAGTTGAAATGATGATGCGATCTTCAGCATTCATTCAAGTGTTTTATCGATCACTAGGTAAAACATATGATATCTTTGCTAGTATTTGTCCTACCAGATTACTTTTGGCATGAGATCAAAGCTGAGAGATTGGGCTTTCTTGTTGTGCTTATAGTTTAGGCAAATGTATGTAGAATTATGATGAAAACAGAACTATTGTCATATTCATCATGTATTGTCATACGAGCATTTATTGTTTATATGGTGTCATACTTCACTAAAGCATATCTTCAGACACAATTAAGACAGACATATCATTTAAAAAGGGAATGATTTGGCACAGAGTTCGCTTTCATTTCATGCCTTATATGTTTATTTAAGTGAAAAATTGATGATTTACTGAGTCTTTGTATCATGTGGTGAAATCACATGAGTTTTATGGTAGGTCAATAAAACTATTGATATGTCATAGCAAGTCCTAGTTTTTTTACTGTTACCAGTTATAATTGTAATCTAGACATCCCAAGGTTTCCAGTGATACCAAATTTATAGGGTTGTGGGGGGGTGCACACGTGACTATCCTAGCCCGTGGCCTATAAACACCTCCCACAACCACATTTCAAACAGAGCTGCTAAATAGAGGGGGGAGGAGGGGCCAGGTTTGGAGGACTAAAGGGGAGAGTGAGGGGGCAGGAGGAGCAGGGTGTGGGTGTATAAGGAACAGTGTGATTGGTCTAACAGGTATCCACACTTCAAACTCAGCCCCTGCAGCCAAGTATTTGTATCGGAAACACTTGGCTGTAATCAGGGCAGTCCAATGTAATGTCATCAATTACGTGAAACTGCAGAGGCTACTGAAGGCAGCACACACACTTAGATTTAGGCGTTTTTGATAATGACTATGTTCCACTTTAAACAGATCACCATACAGACATATTGTTGTGACTGTTGCAGACACTGTTATTATGGGATGGCTCAGTCAATGTGTCTCTGGACCTTCACAAACAGTTGCAGCACAACACCAGTAGGGGGCAAGTGTGTGCAGTGTTCTCTTCACAGGTGGGTCAGATCACTTTGTCTTGTCTGGTACGCTCTATAGTCATCACTGTTTAATGTTCTGGTTCTCTGGTTGTTTAGGCATCCTTGTTCCCTGTCAAAGGGTGTGTGTCTGCAGCTCAAGAGGGCCATTCATATACTCAGAACGCAGAGTTACGATGGGACAACAGGAGCGTGAAGCAAGCCATCAAGTATCAGGTAATCCACAGTTTAAACCAGGAATACATACAGGCATACTGGTATCGAATATCAGCACCAATACTTAAAATTTGCTGATTCAGGTATCAGTTCCATGATAATGGTTAAGATGATATTCTGCTTGGGCCTTTAACTGGCTGTAATAAGGTATTTACAGGATGATTTTGGCTTAGAACGTCTCATAATATCTGAACTTTTGTTCAATAGTGATGTGAAGGACAAATAACACTTTTGAATTTCTTGTGTAATAATCAGCAGATAATTAAAGTCAAAGTATCAATATCAGTATTGGAACAGAAAAAGCTGGATCTCTAGGTTAAACACCACTTTAAAGGAGACATATTGTACAAAATCAACTTTTTCACTATGTTCTAGTTGTTTCCTTCTCAGTGACCCTCTGAAGTTGTATTTAGAGTGAGTCGTGCATGTTTGACTTATCACCACCACCGGTACGCACCCACTGTGACGTATGCACTTCTTTCTCCAAATATATTTTCTTAATCAGTGATACACATAGGTTTCAGCAGCATTCTATGGTTATTTTGTCGCAAATTTTTAAAGTCTGCTGCTTGCTGTTGTGATGTGCCGTTATCTGAGGGGTTGATGGTATGCAGCGCTTTGTAGTGGTGAGGTTTACAAAGGGGCAGGGGGGAATTAGCTTCCACTGGGCTCTGGAATTTTCAAACCCAGAAGTCAGCCGACTTATTTCAGTCTGCCCCAGGGCGGCTGTGGCTACAATAGTAGCTTACCACCACCAAGCGTGGAGTGAATGAACAATGAACTGTAAAGCACTTTGGGTGTCTTGAAAGGCATAGAAATAGAAATGTAATTAATTAATTAATTCATTCATTCATTTCTATTTTAGTCATTCTTTTTTTTGTTGTTGTTTTAGATTAAGATTGTGATTTAAAATATGCAAATTATAACATAATGATCCACGGATGTCATACATTGGGTATATATAGATTAAGTAAGTAAGATTAAGTATATAGCAGACACAAGCACAATATGTCTTCTTTAAAGAGGGGGTATTATGCAAAATTTACGTGTTGGAGTTTTCTACCATGTTCCCTCATCAAAAACACACTTGAAGAGGTTTTAGATGTCATCCACACATGTTAGTTGCTAGTAATCATGCAAGCCACTCCTGAGGACCTTCTATGACTCTGTGGTGGCATCAGCAGGGAGAGGAAGAAACTGGACAAGGTCATCAAGAAGTCCAGCTCAGTCCTGGGCTGTCCCCTGGACTCGGTGCAGCAGGTGGGGGACAAGAGGGTCCTGGCTAAACTCATGTCTATGCTGGACCATGAGTGTCACCCCCTGCAGGACGCCCTGTCTGCTCTGGAGAGCAGCATCAGTGACAGACTGATTCACCCTCGCTGTGTTAAAGAGAGATTTCGCAGGTCTTTCCTTCCTGCTGCTGTCAGACTGTATAATGAACAATGCTAGTCATGTGTCATCCCCATAGCAACCATGTGTCATCTCCATAGTAATAATAACAATGTACAATATTATTTAAAGTCACTTTACCTGCTACTTATTTATTTAACCACCACTGTCCATCACTGCACTGTACACAATCATCTGAGTCACTTTATTGTAGTAATATTATACAGTCCCTGACAAAAGTCTTGTCGCTTTTCCATTTTGTAGAAACAAAAGCTTATAACCTGACTTTAAATTAATCGATTGGTTTTAGAAATGTCTCATATGAAAGCTAAAACCCTCCCAAATTATGCTCAATATACTAAAATAAATTTGCTTCACTGAAGAAAGATTGATCATTTAATGAACACAGAAAGGTCAGATTTTGGCAAGACAAAAGTCTTGTCGCCTTGTCATATGATGCACCCAATCCTAGATTACAGCCTCACCTGTGATCAGTTACTGATCAATCAATTAGTGGATGTGTATAAAAAGAACCCCAGCACACCAGACCTTCACATCAACTGCAACTTGACATCTGACAACATGCCTAAGATCCACCCTGAGACCAAAGCGTTAATTATCAAGAGGCTGAAGACCAGATCCACTGCTGAGGTGGCTGACACCTTCAATGTGTCTCAGCGTCAAGTACAAAGAATAAGAAAAAGATCTGAAAAGACTGGAGATGTTTTTGACAAGCCCAGGTCCGGCAGACCCCGCAAGACAACTGCTCGGGAGGACCGTTTGTTGATTCGAAAATCCAAGGCCAGCCCCTTTTCCACTGCAGCAGAGCTCCACCAGGCCTGGTCACCTCAAGTCCCTGTGTCAACCAGAACAGTTTGTAGAATTCTGTCTCGAAATGGCCTCCATGGTCGAATCAGTGCACAGAAACCAGCACTAAACAAAAGGCAATTAAAAAACCGTGTGGCATTTGCCAAGGCCCACAGCCTGCTAAAAGGATGGACACTGGAAAAGTGGCAGAAGGTGGATTTCTCAGATGAATCCTCAGTTGAATTACATCACAGCTGCCGCAGGAGACCTACTGGAGCCCGCATGGATCCAAGATTCATCCAGAAAACAGTTAAGTTTGGTGGCGGAAAAATCATGGTCTGGGGTTACATCCAGTATGGGGGTGTGTGAGACATTTGCAGGGTGGAAGGCAATATCAATAGCCTAAAATATCAAGAAGTATTAGCTACCTCTTACATTCCCAACCATAAAAGGGGTCAAATTTTGCAGCAGGATGGTGCTCCATCGCATACTCCTATCTCTACATCAAAGTTCCTCAAGGCGAAGAAGATCAAGGTGCTCCAGGACTGGCCAGCCCAGTCACCAGACATGAACATCATTGAGCATGTCTGGGGTAGAATGAAAGAGGAAGCATGGAAGGCAAAACCAAAGAATCTTGATGAACTCTGGGAGGCATGTAAGACTGCTTTCTTTGCTATTCCTGATGACTTCATCAACAAATTGTATGAATCATTGTCGAATCGCATGGATGCAGTCCTTCAAGCTCATGGAAGTCATACAAGATATTAAATATGGATCTCACAGCACCACTACTTAATTCACTGACGTTATGCAACATATTTTTGTATTTGAAGTAAATTATCTGTTCAATTTTCTGTAGGCGACAAGACTTTTGTCTTGCCAAAATCTGACCTTTCTGTGTTCATTAAATGATCAATCTTTCTTCAGTGAAGCAAATTTATTTTAGTATATTGAGCATAATTTGGGAGGGTTTTAGCTTTCATATGAGACATTTCTAAAACCAATGGATTAATTTAAAGTCAGGTTATAAGCTTTTGTTTCTACAAAATGGATAAGCGACAAGACTTTTGTCAGGGACTGTATATTACTATACTGGAGTCACTTTAACTGCTGTTTGTTCACTGCTCAGAATCAAAGACACTTATTGTGCAACGTTCCTGTGCCTTTTAGCTTTATAGTGTTGTGTTTTTTAGTTGATTGTAAATACTTATTATTTATCTTGATTTCGATGCATGCCCTTATTTTCCTGCTGTTTCTGAAACTTGCGTTGTGACACTGCAATTTCTCCATTGTGGGACAAATAAAGGATTATTTTATCTTAAGCTCTTCCAGGCCCTATTTGTACCCTCCTTACGGTTAACTATAAGATTCTGTGCAATGCTCAGTTTCATGAGTGGGATGCATGTTGATTGTGTCTTGTTAAAAACAAAAATGAAACTAGTAAAAATGAAACTAGTAAACCATGCAATATGTTGTTTTTGGCTACCATACCATTTTCAAAACAATAAAAGGTAACATGGTGATTTAAATATGTTACACCTTATAGAAGTGTCTGTAGACATGTTAAAGCTCATGTCTCCTTTGTCCTGTGTATATGCAGAGAGGCGAGAGAGGAGAGCACAGTCTTCAAGTGAACGTGTGGCTGGAGCGTGTCTCTCCACCTCCCTGCTCGTCTCACTCTCTTCAGGCCAAAATACAAACCAATCTCAGGAACCAATTGGACCACACTCTGATGCTGAACATCTGCCCCCCTCAACCTGTGAGTCAAACCACTATTCTCATCTCTAATGTACAGTATAACATAGATCCAAGTGTACTTCTAATGTACAGTATAACATAGATCCAAGTGGCAAAAGGAGAAATTCAATTTGTCAACTGGACAAAAGTTTATTTGGTCGAATATGTTTCGCAGCTCATCCAAGCTCCTTCAGTTCTGGTCAGACACTGGTGGACACTGCTTTATATCTGGAGGAGCTAACTGCAATGAAATTACTCTGAGACTACCACACCTATTTGTTTACAGTTTCTGTTAGTTAGGTGGGCCTATTCAATATGCAGTGGGAGTGGGGTGTTGTTAGCAGAACCATTCAGGGCCATGATGGGTGTTTTCACACCTCTGGACCTGACCTGGCTGCCCTATTGTTTTCTCTGTTTGTTTTGATTTAGGTTTGAGGATAGAGTTATAAATGGGAGACAACGTCTGAGACCTCCATTTCTGTTCAAGGAAGAATTCTCTTTCTTGACAAAAATAGCCTCTTTAACTCCCCTCTCAAACCAGTTCTTTTCTCTGGCCAAGATCTGGACCTCACTGTCCTCAAAGCAGTGGCCTGTTGCTTTTAGGTGGAGACGTACGGCAGACTGAGGTCCTTTTAGGTGGAGATGTACGACAGATTGAGGCCCACTCTGGCTCTCCCGTCTGTATTTGTACATCCTCTTATGACGTGGCTGTTTTGTTTCTCCAATGTAGCTCTCACTGCAGTCTTCACTACACTGAATGGAGTAGACCACATTGCTTTGTTTGTGGCTTGGTGCTTTGTCCTTAGGATGGACCAGTTTCTGTCTTAAAGTGTTTGTGGGTTTGAAATAGACTGGGATTTCATGTTGTCTGAAGATCCTCTGTAGTTTTTCGGAAACGCCAGCCAGGTAAGGAATAGTTACACCCTTTCTCCTGGGTTCTGGTTCTCTGTTGTCCTGTTTCTTTGCTCTCTTCGTTTTATTGAAAGCCCATTTAGGATATCCACAAACAGAGAGGGCTTTCTGCACATGTTGTTCTTCTTTCACCCTTTCCCTCTGCGCTTGTAGGAACCACGTGGGCCCAGTGTTGTAATGTCCAAATAACTCCAAGTTTGTGCTGCAGTGGGTGATGTGAATCGAAAAGCAGGTATTGGTCAGTGTGTGTGGGCTTCCTGAAGACCTCTACCTGCAGTCGCCGGTCTTCTCCTATCATTACTTTAAGACAGAAACTGGTCCACCCTAAGGACAAAACACTGAGCCACAAACAAAGCAATGTGGTCTACTCCATTCATACATTGGAGAAACAAAACAGCCACTTCACAAGAGGATGTACCAACACAGACGGGAAAACCAGGGTGGGCCGCAATCTGCCGTACATCTCCACCTAAAAGCCACGGGCCACTCCTTTAAGGACAGTGAGGTCCAGATCTTGGCCAGAGAAAAGAACTGGTTTGAGAGGGGAGTTAAAGAGGCTATTTTTGTCAAGAAAGAGAATCCTTCCTTGAACAGAAATGGAGGTCTCAGACATCATTTGTCTCCCATTTATAACTCTATCCTCAAACCCAAATCAAAACAAACAGAGAAAACAATAGAGCTAGCCAGGTCAGGTCCAGAGGTGTGAAAACACCCATTATGCCCCTGAATGGTTCTGCTAACAACACCCCACTCCCACTCCATATTGAAGAGGCCCACCTAACTAACAGAAACTGTAAACAAATATGTGTGGTAGTCTCAGAGTAATTTCACTGTAGTTAACTCCTCCCTTCAGATAGATATAAAGCAGTGTCCACCAGCGTCTGACCAGAACTGAAGAAGCAGCTTGGATGAGCTGTGAAACGTATTCGACCAAATAAACCTTTGTCCAGTTAACAAATTGAATTTCTTCTTTTGCCATGGATTCTACCTGGACGACTGAGAGATTCTACACACATAGATCCAAGTGTCCTTCTAATGTACAGTATAACACGCATCCAAGTGTACTTCTAATGTACTTTATAACACACATCCAAGTATAACACACATCCAAGTGTACTTCTAATGTACTTTATAACACACATCCAAGTATAACACACATCCAAGTGTACTTCTAATGTACTTTATAACACACATCCAAGTATAACACACATCCAAGTGTACCTCTAATGTACAGTATAACAGTACTCCAAAGGCATCATTAAAGGTACAGGAGGACTAACCACTGAGCCTCTGTTGTCTGCTTAACTGCACTAGTAATACTTCTAATAAGATTACAGCTACTGGTATTCATTCATAGTTTTATGAGATACCAAATTACTGCTGTTCTGACGACTATTATCTGCTTCCACTATTATTATATAACTTGGTCAAAAAATGCTATAACTGTCCATGTTTGTATGTAGTCTGTTGCATAACAGCATTACTGTGACTCTATGTGCAGGCTGTGTGGTGGTCCGGCTCCCACAGAGTCAGCTCAAGAGAGGAGTTCTTCTTTACTCAGTCCCGTTTGTCCCTGACACAGCACCCCCTTCAGTGCAGTGTCACTATTGCCCTCATCAACTCCTCATCTTCTCACAGAAGCAATATCTCGCTCTTCTCAGAGGTAAACCAAACTCATCTCACACAGAAGAGATACATGGATTTTTCTAGTCAAACCAAAGACTGTTTATGTAACGGACATAGCTAATCTGCTAACCACCGCATTCCAAATAGGAAGTGGGCTCTGCTTATTGCTCCATCATTAAACATTAATATGTTCATATTAACCTGCTCTACATGATCCTGGGGTTTTTATTATGCAATTTTCTCCCTAAATCAAGGTATGAACAATAACAAGGACCTTCTTTCCCAAGGCTGCTCCCGATAGCGTTAGCAGCAGGTTTGATTAACAGCATTGCTAAGCGCTCACTCCCTGCCAAACCAGAGATGTGGGTGGGAAGGCGCGTTACCTTCAACAGTCTTGGTTTGACTCTTTGGTTGCTATGATACTCGCCTTCGTAATTAAAAATTTGGAACTCTGCTCCAAATTATTTATTATAAATGCTAGCTTCAATGAGCTTAATTTGGAGCCGAATGCTCTGGGTGACGTTACAATCCCTCCATCCACTTCTTTATTTATGGGTCAGACGAGGTGCATAAGGTCGTTTTGTCACATGGTCTAAAGGGGTATAAAGTGTTACATTTATATGTATAAACTGTAAAAGTGCATTATTGACAAAAAATGTGTAAGGTCTGAAATCTGATTCTATTGTAACCATTTAAGTGCAGTGAGACAGACGTCATGGCAGGACCTCTCTGTGGGTGGAGAGAACATGCCCATAATGAGGAGTGGGGTGTTGTTAGCATAACCATTCAGGGCCATAATGGGTGTTTTCACACCTCTGGACCTGACCTGGCCTCAATCCGCTGTACATCTCCATCTAAAAGGACCTCAGTCTGCCGTACATCTCCACCTAAAAGCCACGGGCCACTCCTTTGAGGACAGTGAGGTCCAGATCTTGGCCAGAGAAAAGAACTGGTTTGAGAGGGGAGTTAAAGAGGCTAGTTTTGTCAAGAAAAAGAATCCTTCCTTGAACAGAAATGGAGGTCTCAGGCATCATTTGTCTCCCATTTATAACTCCATCCTCAAACCTAAATCAAAACAAACAGAGAAAACAATAGGGCTAGCCAGGACATGTCCAGAGGTGTGAAAACACCCATTATGGCCCTGAATGGTTATGCTAACAACACCCCACACTCCACTGCATATTGAATAGACCCACCTAACTAACAGAAACTGTAATCAAATAGGTGTGGTAGTCTCAGAGTAATTTCATTGTAATTAGCTCCTCCCTTCAGGCAGATATAAAGCAGTGTCCACCAGCGTCTGACCAGAATTGAAGAAGCAGCTTGGATGAGCTGCGAAATGTATTAGACCAAATAAACTTTTGTCCAGTTGACAAATTGAATTTCTCCTTTTGCCATGGATTCTACCTGGACGACTGAGGGATTCTACACACTAACACTGTCTACAAACTAGTAGACACTGACATATATCCAGTATATGTCAAGGTCCAGCTACACTTATCTTTGGTGTGACTCTAAAGTCCAGGTTTGGGAACTGGTCTATTGAAATGGGGGGCACGGCTCAGACTTGGACCAGAGGCTCCAGCATTGAACTACAAGCCCGAGTGGACAGAAGGGAGAAGCTGTGGCTCAACGGCACTATCACAGGGAGATGTCTTAAGACCACAGTGGGTTTTATCAATGGTAAATATGCCACAGAATTCTACCCTGTGTGATCAGTATGTTTCAGAACTCAGTTGATTTGTATAAAACAATAGAAGTAGAAATGAGAGAATGACTCAAACCTGTCACCTGTTGTAGGTGGAGGCCAGCATGAGGACATCCGTGTGAGTGTGTGTGTGGGGACAGAGCGCAGGCTCTCTGTACATGTGGAGGGGACAGACCACAGTGCAGCCCCACTGGCCAGTGTCTCTGTGGGGACAGCCAATCAGAGGCTGGCCTTCAGAGCTCACGGCTGTGTGGAGAGCTTCATGTCATTGGAGGTATCAATAACAGCTTATCTTTTTTATTGTGTATTGCTGGGTTTCAGATGACATCACACCATTCTATAGACCAATATTAATTAATACAGATGGGGGACAGCTAAAAATAAAAATGTTAAAATGCAAAATTATGTTGTAATACAGTGAGTTCTTGGATTTAGTCCCCTGACTGTGAGCTTCTGTCACAAGTGAATTTCTCCTCTGTGAGATCAATAAAGTCTTATCTTATCTTATCTTATAATTGAAAATACCAGGTTCAGCTTTTGTGAATTTACCTTTTGGATATTTCATGGTAAAGTGCAATGTTATCAATAGGGAAATCTGTCTTTTGCCCCCCAACTGAGACATCACATTCTAAAATCTGAAAAATTGTTGTTGGGTGAATGAATGTATTCTTTGTTTTGCAGGCACAGGTTGAGTACTGGTGCTCTCAGATGAAGGCCAAGCTCCAGGAGAAAGTCCAAACACTGCAGCATCTTCTGTATGAGTTCAGACGACAGGTGAGGAGACAGTAAGCCCTTATGAACCACAGACTGTATACATAAGCCTTGTTTTCCATTGGTTCACTTTGGAGTGGATTAGTACAGTCTGACAGTATTTCCACTGTCTTAAGTGAACCATGCCACCCTGAGGGGTACTAGCACCCAGAGGGCTCTGGCTCACTTTGGTGCAATACTTTTTAGCTATAAGGAGGAGAAAAAGTGGATAAACACATAAAATTTCTCACCGAACGCTGACCTGATCTGGATAAAAAATTGCATTTCCAGTGATTGAGCCGATATGCCTCACAAAACAAAGCAGGTGCACTTCACACCAGTTGTTTCCTGTTTATCAATGCAAAGCACTCACATTGTATAATGCAAATAAAGTGTGACTTGAATGGAGGTGACTGCACCAAAGTGACCTATGTTAAGGCAGCCATAAGCGAACCGTGCCAATGAAAAAGAGGGTATACTGCAGTGACGTGCGGTGAGGTTGACAGCTGGGGAGGCACTAACGCTTTTAGCGTCAGATTTACAAATGCAAATACCCCCCCCCCACCCCCCCAAAAAAATAAAAAAATAATAATAATAATAATTCATCATTTGATAGACAACAACTATATATTATATGCAGCAGTGCAGCAGACTTACTTACACCAGGGCTTTTCTATATTCTTAATTCAAAAGAACAAAAACTTCAATTAAAAAAAGGAAAAATAAAATATGATTGTTGTTCAGTATTTCAAAACTGGGAACAAGGTATTTTTTGCAATAAATAGACTAATTTATATGCTTTTTAGCAAAGCAGCTCCCGCGCGCGCTCTGTAGCTGTGCATTTATGCGTAACGTGGACGCGTCATACTTGGATTTTTTGTGTCTTGCCTGAAATCTCCAAATCACTCATGAAAAATACGCTTTTTAAGAAAGTTTGTGAATAAATAAGCATGGATCATGCTGGGAGTCTGCCTGTGTCATCGTGAGCGCACCCTCATCTCTCCTGTGAACTGCAGCAGGTGAAAACAAATCCATGAAGGCACGCACTCTATTTCTCTTCCCTTCCTCAAGTTGTGCTTTTAGCGATCCGCGAGTCCTGGGTCAACTCGCGCATATCGTGAGCAGGACTTTTAATTTCATTTAGGCTAAATCAAAATAAAGCACGTCTCAAAGAAAATTGTTACACTGTTTACAATCCCTCTGCACATTGGTGGACTTTGTCATCAAAGACACAGGTGTCCCAATGCAATATAAAAAAGAACGAAGAAGATGATGTTGTTTCGGCGCATAGCGGCGGCAGGCCAAGAATCTCTGTGCTCACAAGCGCCCTCTATGTTGAGGCACGAGTACTGTTTGCCTCCCCTGGTGAGCTTTTTACTGAGGTTTTATGATTGATCTGCGAGCCTGAACACATTACAGAAATACATTTCATACATTATAAAGATTCCGGAAAGACAGAGCATATAATCAGAGAGTTTGAGGGCCATTTATCGGCAATATACAGTGGGTTAGCCAACTTAGCCACTTTGCTAGGGATCGAGCGGCTGGAGACACTGGAGGCTGGTGCCTCACGGCACACCTTCTCCTTGCATTTGAACGGGACAAACGAAAATTCTGCCATATTCAATTATTGAAACAAGAAAAAAAACATTTTTTGGACTGGAGAAGGGGTTAATAATAAATACATACAAGCTGATAATTATTATTTTTTATTTGAATTTATAATAAATCCTTTCTTCTTTTCATGATTGACAAGGGAGGCACTGCCTCCCCTGCCTCCTCTGACTGCACATCACTGGTATACTGTCTATGCCCAGATGCACACTGGGCTGGTACCTATGCCTATAAGCCTCTTTCCTCTCTTTATAACTCTTGTGTTTTGTCTGTGTCATCAGTCTGGTGAGAGTGTGCTGGCTCTGCAGTACAGTGCCATGTGTGTGCGTGCACTGGATAGGCTGGAGGCTCTGGTGTCTTCTCTCACGTTTGTGGAGTGGCACAAAAGCTCCGCTCGTCGTTTCCTCACTGAACATGTGCCCCAGTTTGTGAGTGTGCTGCAGCACGCCTCTCTGCTCGGACAGCACGAGCTCCACAGTGAGTCAGCCTCCTCCTCCTTATCTGCACTGGCCCTGGACGAAGAGGCACACAGCAAATGTGTGCAAAAATACATCACAAAAACAGTTTTATCTGTAGGCAATTCTAAATCACTTTCATTCATTATTGAAACTTTGCAACTAACTAGAATCTGAAGCTTTGTTACTCAAGTTAGATTTAAATCTGAGCTTTATTTTAAAGCTCAGGATTTTGATTTCAATTCCATAAACCTGACCTGTGTCCCCAGATATGAGGTAAATATGTTCATGTCACAAGTATCAAGATGCATTTATTTTGACCCCCTCCAGGACCTCTTGCTACCCTGGCCGGCGTGTACCAAGACGTGAGGGGCCAGCGACTGGAGGCTTTGTGGGGGGAGGCAGTGTGGACAGAGATTACGAGGAAGGTGGTCCTGGTGTACAGCCCTGAGCTCGTGTCTATGCTCAGGCTCTGTGCCACTGGACTCAGGATCACTGCAGATGTGGTAAGAATGCACTTGTTTAGACTTTTCTCCTGAGGGAATGTCATCTTGGACTCAACATTTGCTGCATGACAGTGAGGACAACAGCAAACAATCAACAGCAGCAAAGATTCAGCCCAAATTCATTCTTAAAACTACTATCCATGGTTTATTTGATTTTTTCACCTGTAAATGCCAGATGTGCTCCCACCTGGCCCTTCTCCTCACCTGGCCCCTTCCCTCACCAGGCCCCTTTCCTCACCTGGCCGCTCGCCTGGCCCCTCACCTTACTATTTAATAATACTAATACTAAAACTAATACTAATACTAATACTAATGCTAATACTAATACTAATACTAATACTAATACTAATACTTTCAACAGAACACTTTGATTTAGGCTGTAATTAGAACCTAGTACTACACACTGTCTTGAAAACTTTCACCTAGTTTCACTTCATGATCACATTATATGTGCTCAATAAATACAAGAAAACTTCAAATAAATGTGTGACTAATTAGTATATGAATATGCATATAATATGTATGCAAATTTAGCCTTCATTAACTCATTAATGACGCATGAAAAGTGAGCGCATTTGGGCCTCGTTCACGGGTCATTCTCTCACCCAGCAAAGGCAAAGCTTCAATTATTAACCACAGTATGTGACCTGCTTGTGTCCAAGTCAAGACCACAGATGCACGTGTAGTAAACTTACATCATACTGTCCTATTGTCCTCGAGCTGTCCTAGTGTCCACATGTCCTCGAGCTGTTTTAGTGTCCATATGTCCTCAAGCTGTCCAGGGCAGTGTGCTATATTTGTACAAACAAATTTAACCAATCATAAAGTGATATTACGCCGAGGAGCAAAGCAGGGCCCTGTTTTGTCATAATTACATGTAGACTGACAAACAGACAAGAATGATAAAACTCTAGGGACTTGGGAGGCAGGGTCTTCGCAGCCGCGAGTCCCTACACAACTTGCGTAGTCTGCATATAAGAAGGCCCGGCTCTGTGTAGAGTAAAGTCTGTTTACAGTGTGTTGTCCTGCACCAGGCAGCTCAGCAGTCGTACCAGTGGCTGGAGAGCAGACTGGCTCTGGGTCTGTCTGGAGTCCGGAAACGATTGTCCTCTGTATACAGGTTCAGCCCCAGGTTTGTTTGACACTTTAAACACGCAAATACTAGTACCATCTATGTATTCTAAACCTGAACCTGCTACATTTAGTAGTATTTAGAAATTACTGTGGTAGAAGGCATTGCTTGATACCACTATTTTTATTTCAAACATACCTCCAAAAGGCCATTTTTTCTCAGTGATGTGCCCCTACTTTTTTCAGGGAGTGCTCTGTGTCCATGTCCGTGCCCCTGCCCCAGCTACACTGGCTCGAGGCAGATGAGTCAGATTTGGTGCAGGGCATTCTGGAGGAGTGGCTCTTCATACCGCTGCAGTCTTTGGCCTCCATCAGACCTGTGGCTGAGTTCTATCGCCTCAAGAGAAGAATCGTGGACAGCCCCTTCACATGTAAGACTACCACACAACCATCCAAAGTTTGGATACTCTTTTTCATTTATGTTTCTTCTTCATGTCCATGATGATTTACACATCAGTGAAAACCATTTCATCTGTATTCATCAAGAAAATCCCTGAGGGAAGGCCAAGGGTTTGTACCACTGTTGTCAAAGCAAAGGATGGACACTTTGAGGATTTGAATATAAAATATAAAAAATATATTTAGTTGCCTTTTTTTTTTCTTTGCTACATGATTCAATAGATTTCTCTTAACATATATCAAATATGTCTTCTGTTTGTATATAAAATGTAGAACAGTGACGTGCGGTGAGGTTGACAGCTGGGGAGGCACTAACGCTTTTAGCGTCAGATTTACAAATGCAAATACCCCCCCCACCCCCCCACCCCCCAAAAAAAAAATAATAATATAATAATAATAATTCATCATTTGATAGACAACAACTATATATTATATGCAGCAGTGCAGCAGACTTACTTACACCAGGGCTTTTCTATATTCTTAATTCAAAAGAACAAAAACTTCAATTAAAAAAAGGAAAAATAAAATATGATTGTTGTTCAGTATTTCAAAACTGGGAACAAGGTATTTTTTGCAATAAATAGACTAATTTATATGCTTTTTAGCAAAGCAGCTCCCGCGCGCGCTCTGTAGCTGTGCATTTATGCGTAACGTGGACGCGTCATACTTGGATTTTTTGTGTCTTGCCTGAAATCTCCAAATCACTCATGAAAAACACGCTTTTTAAGAAAGTTTGTGAATAAATAAGCATGGATCATGCTGGGAGTCTGCCTGTGTCATCGTGAGCGCACCCTCATCTCTCCTGTGCACTGCAGCAGGTGAAAACAAATCCATGAAGGCACGCACTCTATTTCTCTTCCCTTCCTCAAGTTGCGCTTTTAGCGATCCGCGGGTCCTGGGTCAACTCGCGCATATCGTGAGCAGGACTTTTAATTTCATTTAGGCTAAATCAAAATAAAGCACGTCTCAAAGAAAATTGTTACACTGTTTACAATCCCTCTGCACATTGGTGGACTTTGTCATCAAAGACACAGGTGTCCCAGTGCAATATAAAAAAGAACGAAGAAGATGATGTTGTTTCGGCGCATAGCGGCGGCAGGCCAAGAATCTCTGTGCTCACAAGCGCCCTCTATGTTGAGGCACGAGTACTGTTTGCCTCCCCTGGTGAGCTTTTTACTGAGGTTTTATGATTGATCTGCGAGCCTGAACACATTACAGAAATACATTTCATACATTATAAAGATTCCGGAAAGACAGAGCATATAATCAGAGAGTTTGAGGGCCATTTATCGGCAATATACAGTGGGTTAGCCAACTTAGCCACTTTGCTAGGGATCGAGCGGCTGGAGACACTGGAGGCTGGTGCCTCACGGCGCACCTTCTCCTTGCATTTGAACGGGACAAACGAAAATTCTGCCATATTCAATTATTGAAACAAGAAAAAAAACATTTTTTGGACTGGAGAAGGGGTTAATAATAAATACATACAAGCTGATAATTATTTTTTATTTGAATTTATAATAAATCCTTTCTTCTTTTCATGATTGACAAGGGAGGCACTGCCTCCCCTGCCTCCTCTGACTGCACATCACTGATGTAGAAAGTAGTCAACTCAAAGGTCAAAATTGACTCCACTGAGCTTTAAGCTATGTTATAATGTGACCTCCTCAAAAACAGACCTGGAGTTTTTTGTTTCACCCACACATGTCTGAATAACCCTTTATTATTAGTCTGTCTAAATCTCCAAAAGCTCAGTTCAGTAGAGAGCAATTCCAGGACTTAAATGACCCAAATGATTCTAGTCAAGGTGTATGGGGTTTAAAAACACAGTGGAGTACTGTATTGCCACATGGCATTACAATGTGGAACAGAGTGTTTTCAGCCTAACTCAGCCGAGCAGAGTTTGTGTGTTAAACATGTGTGAAAACACAGGTCCAGGCATGGTTGTGATGAGGAAACAACTTTCTAACATATGTAGATCAGAAAACAGCATAATAAGGGCCCTTTAAAGAAAAAATACAGAAAAAAGTGTGTCCAAACTTTTGAGCGGTTGTGTAAAACATATTTATAATCCCTCTTGTCCTCTGTGTGCTCAGACCAGGCACTGCTGGTGTCCGACCTCTTTGTGGTCACTTATGATGGTCAGATAGTGGAACTGCCACTCTCGTGTCCTCTGCTGCTCGCCCACAGTCTCTCTGCCTCCTTCACGCTCATGTTAAACCCAAACTCCAGTTCTTTTGTCCTCATTCAAATGAAGAACCAGAGCATCTCTATTCAACACAATGGACAGGTACAACTTACATATGAACATTTCAAGTGCATGTGACAGTTGTATGTGACAGATGCGTGCTTTTTTAATTGTGACCTGGTTTAGTGGAGAGTCCCTGTGCTGAATCTGTATCACAGCTTTACACCAGTTCAGTGGCAGTTTGTGGAAAAAAAATACAAAAATACAGGAAGTGTGTGTCAGCTGCTGATGTCATCAACAGGAAACCCATATATATTATATATATTATACTATTTTATAATAGATAGATAGATAGATAGATAGATAGATAGATAGATAGATAGATAGATAGATAGATAGATGTGTCCAAACATGAAGTATAATTATAAAATTCATTAGAATTTAAAAGAAAGAAGACAAAACTAGGCAAGATTTTTTGTACCAAATGTCAAAATAATTATGTTAATTGTTTAAATGAAATAATATACACTTTAAATGCACTAACATACATCTGTGTCTCTGTGCAGGTGTGGGTCGACTGTCACAGTCTTGTCTCAAACACATTCCACACTGATGGTGTGTCTATCAGAAGAACAGCTAAGGTTGTGGAGGTGACCAATCAGAATGGTATATCATTGTCATGTGACCTGTGGGCTGAGCTGTGCAGTTTGACCCTGGATGGATGGCTGCATGGTATATATATACATATATATACACACGATATATATACACACTACGTGTTCTAGTATGTTAAACTGACTGTGCACGTGTGTCTGTGCAGATGTTAGAGTGACTGTACACGTGTGTGCAGATGTTAGTGACTGTGCACGTGTGTCTGTGCAAATGTTAGTGACTGTACACGTGTGTCTGCGCAGATGTTAGTGACTGTGCACGTGTGTATGTGCAGATGTTAGTGACTGTGCACGTGTGTTTGTGCAAATGTTAGTGACTGTACACGTGTGTCTGCGCAGATGTTAGTGACTGTGCACGTGTGTATGTGCAGATGTTAGTGACTGTGCACGTGTGTATGTGCAGATGTTAGTGACTGTGCACGTGTGTCTGTGCAGATGTTAGTGACTGTGCACGTGTGTCTGTGCAGATGTTAGTGACTGTGCACGTGTGTATGTGCAGATGTTAGTGACTGCATGTGTGTCTGTGCAAATGTTAGTGACTGTGCACGTGTGTCTGCGCAGATGTTAGTGACTGTGCACATGTGTCTGCGCAGATGTTAGTGACTGTGCACGTGTGTATGTGCAGATGTTAGTGACTGTGCACGTGTGTCTGCGCAGATGTTAGTGACTGTGCACGTGTGTCTGCGCAGATGTTAGTGACTGTGCACGTGTGTCTGCGCAGATGTTAGTGACTGTGCACGTGTGTCTGCGCAGATGTTAGTGACTGTGCATGTGTATCTGCGCAGGCACCAGCGCTGGTCTCATGGGAACCAATGACAATGAAGCAGGAAATGACCTGACCCTCCCCAGTGGATCTTATGCTCCAAACCACAGGTCCTTTGTACACAGCTGGAAGGTGAGAGTGACATATGAAACCACATGGTGTATAGTGACTTAGTAACAGTCTGTAATCTGATCAGTGTTTTGAGCAGCTTGCGTGTTTCAGCAGTGTTGTTTGTTTAATTGTGAATGTGTGGTTGTTTTCAGAGAAACCACCGGAGCCGAGAAAAGGTTTAGGTGATATTTATTTCAGATAATACTGTTACAATTACCATTATAATGACAGGTATTATAAGTACTGTGTACTGTGCTCTAGTTAAACTATAGAGAACCTTAGTGAGACAGACGCACTGAGAGAGAGAGACAAGGGCCGACAACTACCAAGCGACCGACGACCCCAAGCAACTGCCCCCCTGAGTTTTTATATCCCCATATTAGGACACGTAATCACATTCCTCCAGTCGGGTCACCCTGACAGTTTGGCAACTAGAGATGTAACTGTTTCCTTTGATTCTCAGAACTAGTTAGGTCAGGTCAAAGAAGCCGCCGTATCCCTCTCTCTCTCTCCAAAGCAAACATCTGTACTAACATTCTGTTAAACATTTGGTTAACGATTAATCATCACATAACATTTAGGAAATATTTTCCACCACACATCCCCCCTTTCCAGGCTCTGGCCTGGAATTATGTGCCCTTTAAGTAATCATAATAATGTGTAGCATCACACTTTGTGTCACCATACCATGCTGTGGAGGCGAAAAAACCCTTAGTGACCTGATCAAGGGAAAAATTCCTCCACGACCCTCTTCTGAGCGATCCCTGTCGTGTGTTTACTACTAGTCTCATTCATCACATCGACAGTCAAACATTCAATAGCATGGTCTGATGTAACAGCAGTGATACATTTGTAAATACATTGAATACGTACATTGAAATTACATGAGCATGTTTGTAAGCTGTTGCCAAACTGTTGCACCCGCCTTGCATTGTGTGCAATCACTCTGAGTATAATGACAAGATGGTTACATTTAGGGATTACTTATAATCATAAAGTCCACTCAAAGAGTCCATAGAGCAGGTTACTGTTGTTGTCTTCACCTCATGTGCTCTGCGCACAGTAGAGAGGCCTTTGTTGGAGGTCTGTCTCAGAGGTTACCAGCACATAAGACATGACCCCAACCTGGAAATTAAACTCTACCGTTAGAACCTACACTCCTTTAATCTAAGGACCCCCCCCCCTTGGTCTGTAATGCACGTTTGAGTGTAGCCTTTACACAATTTCCATTTACTTTCCAATTTTACTGACATTTAACTATTGGAATTTTGCCTATTACCGTACTGCCTGTTCTTTCCACGCATTCAAATTGTCCCACAGGTGTCAATGGTAATCCTACCGGCATTCCTAACTGCGCACTTTTTTCGCCTATTCTTACCTTCAAGGCCTTACATCTTTGCAGGTTTGTACCTCCTTGGGAACTTGACCATATGCATATACCCAGGAGTCCCTAAATACAATAAACACTCAGCTCCACACCAGATCCTGCGTTCGGATTGTGCATTGACTGCTTCCTCTCCACACCTTTTCCAACTGTAAGCCGAATTAACCACAAACAATTGATCTGGTTTAGCTTTAGTACACACATAGCAGTCTGTTCTGTTATTACTATAACTGGCGAATCGAACCCATCTATCAGTTAACAGTAGTAGCATTTGTTTTAACAGTCGTCGTGGGGGTGATAGTTGCACTTGTAGTTGGGATAGTCGGGGTATTTCGTTTAGTTGTAACTGTGACAGTCGTCCTTTCTTCAGTCTGTGTAGTCATTAAAGTTACTGTCGGGGTAATTGTCACTTCTGTTGTCGTACTTCTAGCTATAGTAGGCGTCGTCGTCAGTGTAGGTGTTGGAGTAGTAATAGTGGTCGTTTGTGGGGTTGTGGGAGTCGTTATAGCCATGACAATATTGTTAATTGTACTCTTACTTTCCGTTGAGGGGATCTCATTTGGGGCTAATGTAGGATGATACAAACTGACATATTTCTCCTCAGCCGCCAGTCCCGGTCTTTCAGCATCTGTAAAATACACAATCCATCCCACATAAAGCTCCCCCTCCCCCCTTTTCTCCTCACTTATTCCCACAGTAATCCACCATCTAGTTCCTTTCTCTCTCACCTGTAACACACACTCTGTTTGTCCCCATTTTTCAACCTTAATTCTACCAAACCAGCCTCTAGTCCAGGTGAACCCACAGAGATGTAATCTCAGATGTTCTCCCTTTACTACCTGCAACTGGAAGATCCTAATATTGTCAGTCCATTCATATTTAGGCATGTTAGTTGTCCACCTGTTATCAAGGTGTTTAAACAGTAATGCCGTACTAACCCATCTGTCCGCTGTTGGCCAGTCCACTGGAGCTGCCCTTTTCTGTCTCCCCTCTCATCCACTCCTGGCAGCCTCCGTCATTTGCTGGCCTTCACTCTGTGCCAACCTCTTCCCCAGCAGGAGGAGCAAAAGCAGACGTAGAAGCACCATTTTCCCCCCTTTCCAGGGGAGATTCACCCTGGAACTCATCATCCTCTTTATCTTTTGCCTCTAATGTCTCTGCTAGGTCAGAATTAACTTTCACGCAGTAATTTAAATGATACTAAGTAGTCGAACCTTTTACTTGCACTGCAGTTGACGTCGCTCTAGTCACCTCGTATGGTCCTTCTCTCCTTGGAAGGTCCCACTTTCTCCTGAAGACCTTCACATACACCCAATCACCTGCTTTTACTTTCAGTTTCTCCTCCTGGTCTCCTTTCTCCTGCAAATACAAAGAAGCCTCCCGAGCAGAAACGCTCCTGTGGATGTTTGTTAGTTGTTTCACATATGCTTTCATATCATTTACCACAATGTCCAACAGTGAACCCTTTGCCGCTTTATACACCGGTGTTGGCATAACACGACCTGTTAACGCTTCATGAGGTGACAATTTTAGCGTTCTGTTAGCACTTGCTCTATAGGCCATTAATGCGAGTGGGAGGGCATCTACCCAATTCAATCCTGTGCACATACAAATTTTTAACAGTTTATTTTTCAACATACCATTAGCCCTCTCCACCATCCCGTTTGCCCATGGAGAATAGACACAGGAGAGTCTTTGTTTGATACCCAGCTTTTGTAAAACACATTTTACTGTTTTATCTGCAAATTCTTTACCATTGTCTGAACTTATTCTTGCCGGGATGCCAAATCGAGGTATAACTTCTCTACACAGGGATTTTGCTACTGTGTCTGCATTTTTGTGTTTTGATGGTGTTGCCTCAACCCATCTACTAAATCTGTCAACTACAGAGAATGGTGCTGTGCATTTGACAATAGCCAGAGCCTTAGGCTTCATCATGGCCATTAGTAACTTAGCAATTTGTTCACCATGTTGGATAGGTGAGCCATCAGATTTTTTAAACCCTCCCCCCTTCCATGCTGCTCCGAACAAATGGCACACACCATACGCATATGCTGAGTCGATGTACATATTCACTTCTTGTCCCTCAGCATACTCACATGCACTCGTCAACGCCTTTAGTTCTGCCAGTTGTGCCGAGCATGGCTGTTTACAGCTCTGCTCTCTCACCACCCTTGTTGTCCTCCTTTAATATTTTGTTAAACAAATGAGGGCTGTGTTTTAGGCCTTGTGCCAGTCTTGTGTAGCTATAAGATTCATTTTTGTACGTGAATGCGAATAGATGGCTACTTGTTGGACTCAATGGTACGCTGAAAAATGCCGAACATAAATCAACCACCGTGAACCATTTTGCATCCACTGGCACATTTGTCAATAGCGTATGTGGATTTGGAATCTCGTTCAAAGCCCTGAGATCATGCACTAGTCTGTACCTACTTCTGTCAACTTTTTGTACTGGAAAAATAGGTGTATAATGGCTGCATGGGTTTGGCTCACGTACAAGCACCCCTGCTTCTACCAACCCATTAATGGTAGCTTCAATACCCGCCTCGGCCTCAGGCTTCCCCGATGGGTGCTGCTGCACCCATGGGGGACGACACCCTGGTTTTAGTTTAATATCCACTGGTTGTGCTGACTTAATTAACCCCACATCAGTATCATGTTTTGCCCATAATTGTGAAGGAACTGCAGCCAACATTTCTTTTTCAACGTCAGAATGCTGTAGACACATTTCTGATTCACATGGAAGTCTTATTACTTGTGGGTGAGCCCAACCCGATGCTGTGATTGAAATCTTAATATAGGTGTTGTCCACACTTATCCAAATGTTTTTATTTTCTGTTGGCAGAAATTTAGTCTTTGCCGCCTCTACCACCATAGGTCCTAAATGTTTTGATTTACAGCCTTGATTTACCAACAATGTAACATGGGGCAAGCTATGTTTAATTTTAAACTCTTTTTCTAAATACTAATTTTTGTCTATCACTATTGCAGCTCCCTGTCTACCAAGCACAATGCAAAATGCTTGCACTTGAACTTTGTCTGGATGTTCTTTAATCCATTCTTCTGGATCTGCCTCAGAGTCTTTTTTTTTTTTTTTAAGTATTTAAGAGTACAATGTGGTGGGCAAGATGGCTTCAGGCAAGTTTGTCTTAATAAAGTCCATCCACTCTCTGGCGGAAGCCATGAAAATGTCACTTAGTCCTAGCCAGTACACAATTTCTTCTTTTGTTCGCGTCATGTTCATTTGGCAATGTTCCACATCCACGATCAGTCCATCTGGTGTGCACAAAATAGCACATTTCAGTTTGCACATAGCGTCTCTTCCCAGCAAATTTATAGGTGTCTGATGTGAAATTAACAAATGTAGTTCAATAGTTTGTCCTTGAAATTCCAGGGGTACAGGAACCGACTTCGGTATCAGCTGGTTTGTCCCTGAGAACCCGATAACTCGTACATATTGTCCAGATCGAGGGAGATGGCAAGAATCCATGTGACCTACACAGGTATAAGCCGCTCCTGTGCCTACCATCATTTTCATCTCTTTTCCCGCCAGTAGAACCCGTAGCATTGGTCCCTCATCAGGGCCTGATGTCATTGCCAGCTGATGACCTCCCGTCGAGTTCCTTGAGCACCCCTAATACCCAGCAGGTGGTCCCTGCCAGGGATTGACAGGTCCTGCAGGCTGACCCTGCCACTGGTTGCCAGGTCCTGCAACATATAGGGCATATGGAAAATGTCCTGTTCAGGTCGTGCTCCTGTTTGTCTTGTCTATTCTTTACGTGTGTTGTGGACATACGCCTGAGGGCTTTCTTCATCTTTGATGGAGATTGTGACAATACTGTCAGGTTGAATTCTTGTTGGATAACGCCCTCTCAGTGCTGTCCACAATGCATTCCGATGTCTGTTTAAAATGTCCCCGTCATGTACTTGTGTTGCGACATATTGTTCCAGTCCAGCATCACATAAAATCTATTCCATCTCTTGCTTTCCCATGATTTTCCCCCATAAAGCCTTGATGTCTCCCATTGCTAAAACTGCTGAAACAATGGTTTCTTCTTCAAATGCAGCTATCCATCTGCCAGCTCCATCATGTACACATGGGAGTCGAAGTATTAGGCCTTCCATGTCCAACGTAGGCCATGGTACATACTGGAGATTCGGTCCTTTGGCCAGTAGGGGGTACATTGAGTCTTCCTCTATTTTGGTCAATGAGCTGGGTGGTCCTTGTATCTGCAGCGTCAGCTCCCCACACACTCTTCCCTTCTCTTGTATTTCACCAACAGCCCTGTCTCCTCCTCTTTTTTCTTTTTGCCTACAATCTGGCCCTTTAATCATTTTTTCACTATTATTTTCAACTTGTTTATCTATATCTAAATCTACCAATATACCTTTTTTTTTTTTTTTTGTCAACACCCTTTTTTTTCGTGTAGGCAATCCAGAGTACTCTACTCCTAAAATAGATTTATCTGCTAAACTTTCTCCCCACTTCACATTTTTCTTTCTCTCACTTTTCTCTTCTCCTTCATCTGTATCTATATTTTCTACTTACTAAAGCCTTCTTTTAATCTCGTCATCGTACCCACTGGTGACTAACCCATTTTACCCCTCCCATGGGGTTAACGCACTTTTTCTCGCCTGTTCTACTGCCTCATCTAGGTCGCTTAACGGATAACATGTTCCTTTTTCTGATTCCATTACATAATCCCCCACTACTCTGAGTGACCTTATGGGCATCTATGGCATGTATGGAGGTGGTAATGACAAACCACTTTTGGATGTTTTTTGGGGTGACTTCCCTCTGAGTCCCCTCCTTTCAAGCTCCACTCTAACATGTTCCTTTGTAGCATCTTTTAACCTTTTGTCTTGTTCTTGGAAAAGTTGTAGTATAGCCAATTCACGGTCTCGTTTTTTCTGTCGTTTTTCTGATTTCTCTTTAGATTTGTGGTTTCTGATTAACACCTCCCTCTCCACGCATTTATCCACATCAAATGTACCCTCTAAGGGCCAAGGAGATTGATTATTTTTTGTACGCTTGCTCCACTTTTCTGAGCACTTGTTAATTTCTTTTGAAAGCAACGGATAAAATTTGTCCAACAATTGTACAGCACTTAACCCTCCTGACTCCAATCAACACTTTGCTACAATGTTTTAAGTGTTTTCTTAATACTGTTAATGTTCTGGCTACACATACTTTTTTTTTTTTTTTTACAGAATTCCAACCCTCACCAGACTCGTGTCAACTCTCTTGGGGCCCCAATACTCGCAACCTGCGCGGACAGAAAGAGGCGCTTTTATTAACAATTATGGCCAGAACAGCGACTCGCGTGACCTACACTAAAGCTCTCTATTTTGCTCTGTTTGCCGAACCCTCAGTCACGGGGATACATAAACAAATTTAAGTGGTCAATAGACTGCTCCCTAACCTTTCCTTTTTATTTATTTTTTGTTTTTACCATAGCACACTACAAGCAATTTTACATGCAGCTTTTACTTGTCGCCCTCTCTCCTGCGTCTATCCCCGCACAACCTTCTTTTGGGAAAGCCAGACTGTGAACCGGTGTGAACCCCCCAACAGATTTTGGCTTATCTTGTCTGTCGTGAAGTGGTGACCAGCTCAGCTTCCTGGCTCTTCTTCCTCCTTATTTTCGTGATGCCAAGATTTTGTGTGGTTGTTTTCAGAGAAACCACCGGAGCCGAGAAAAGGTTTAGGTGATATTTATTTCAGATAATACTGTTACAATTACCATTATAATGACAGGTATTATAAGTACTGTGTACTGTGCTCTAGTTAAACTATAGAGAACCTTAGTGAGACAGACGCACTGAGAGAGAGAGACAAGGGCCGACAACTACCAAGCGACCGACGACCCCAAGCAACTGCCCCCCTGAGTTTTTATATCCCCATATTAGGACACGTAATCACATTCCTCCAGTCGGGTCACCCTGACAATTTGGCAACTAGAGATGTAACTGTTTCCTTTGATTCTCAGAACTAGTTAGGTCAGGTCAAAGAAGCCGCCGTATCCCTCTCTCTCTCTCCAAAGCAAACATCTGTACTAACATTCTGTTAAACATTTGGTTAACAATTAATCATCACATAACATTTAGGAAATATTTTCCACCACACATGTGACGATGTATTTACTGCCATATATTTCAACAGTGAAAATATAAACATGTAGAGAGAAAGGTATGTTGTAGGTTTTCCGAAGTACTGAAAATCAGATACTAATCAATACTGAACCTAGTGTCGAAACTAGATACTCATTTGAGTAGGTATTGTTACAAAAGTCCCTTTCACAGGACAGAAATGGACCTTTCCTGAATGTCTTTAGAATGATGTTGAGCTGTATCAGAACAAGTATAAGAGCACATAGACTAGTATACACCCATGGACCACTATGGAACCTACAGGACCACTGAGGGAGTACACAGATTTAATGTGGAAAATCACATTCTATTGTCTAAAGAAACTGTTTTTCATCATGATATCGGAATTGGTATTGAGTATTGAGTCTATTCCTTAGTATTGAAATTGAGTTTGAAATATTAGTATTGTGACACTAGTAGATTTTAGTGTTAGTGAAATTTAATATAATAAATGTGTCTCCAAGAATAAAGCGTTTACCACACAAGTACAAAACCTCGAAATCAGCCACATTTTACACTCATAAATTTAGTCCAGGAGTCAGACCCCTTCACTGCAATTATTTTGCTACCTTTTTCTTACTATGATTTTCCATTAATGCACATCTCGGGACATTACGAGTTCAGGGTCATTTGTTTCAACTCGCCCCTGTTCCATCTTTTGTGAGTCTATTAGAAGTGGTGCTATAGTCACATACACTGTCACAGAGTCATGAAATTTGGAACAAAGAATCCTGACATGAGGAATACAACAATATAACCTTACAGTGGTTTATGCAGTTCTCTTTAGACTATGAGACTATTTATAGAAAAAATAGCAAAAAATTGCATTCTCAAAGACAAATCCTCTCTACCAATGAAATGATTGTGCCACATTGGCATGAATTGCAGTTTCATATGCAAATAAACCTCCCCAATTTATCAGCTTCAAATGAAGCCCAAGATGAGCTCTGTGTCTCCAAAGGATCACCTGCTGTAACAGAAATAGGCCTAATGTTCCACACCCCCAAACAGACAGAGAGAATTCTGTCATTTGGCCATAGAATACATATGGGGCAGATTTCAGGATAAAAATTCAACTTAACTTTTATGGATTTGATTCAAACTTGGCACAGTTCATGTTTATATATGAAATAATAATATATCTAAGTGAAATCTTGTATCTTTTAAAATATTTGAGTTTTGGGTTGTTAAAATAACAATTTTTCTTAGTCATAGACTTTGAACTGCTTGTGGAAGAGTATTATATTTTATTCAGTATCAGAATCAGAATCAGAAAAGCTTTTATTGCCATTGTTAACATCAGTGAACACAATTCACAAACTAGGAACTTGCTTTGGTGATGAGGTGCATCATAGAACACTGAAGAGTAATAATAATAATATAAAGTAGAGATATCACTATTAAAAATAATAATAATAATAATAATGATAATAATAATAAAGTATCACTATTTAAAAATAAAGTAAGAGCATGCAAAAAAAAGATTAAGATATATAATAAAAAAAATAAAAATAGTCTCGTATATACAGAAGCATCAGAACAACAGTGCAAACTGACAGTACAAAAGATCAAGTGATGTGGCATGACTTATTTAAAGTGACTGGTGTTATAAAGTGTCCAGCTTAGTACAGGTATTATAAAGTGTTCTTAATACAGGTGTTATAAAGTGTTCATAAAGTGTTCATGACCGTATGGACTGTAGCCTTCTGCCAGAGGGAAGTGGCTCGAATAGTCCGTGTCCAGGGTGAGAGGGGTCAGCTGCTATCTGGCCTGCTTGCCCCCGAGTCCTGGAGACGTACAGGTCCTGGAGAGATGGAAGGCTACAGCAGCCAGTCACCTTCTCAGCAGAGCGCACTATGTGCTGCAGTCCCAGCGTACCACACAGTGATGGAGGAGGTGAGGATGGACTCAATGATGGCCGTGTAAAACTGCACCATCATCTGGGCTGGCAACTTGGCTTTCCTCAGCTGCCGCAGGAAGTACAACCTCTGCTGAGCTATTCCAACTTTTTATACTTTTTATTCAATGTCTAGTCTTTTTTTAGACAATGTTATAAATCTGTAAGATAGGGTCAGTGTTTAAAACAACATCAGTGTAACTGTGAAACATAACTTCATTCTATTACAGTTCAATCACTTGTTATTACTGAAGCATAATCTTGTGATACTTAGTGAAATGTGCACTCATTTCTGTGTATTTTAATTTCATGTGGTCCTGTCTCAGGTTTCACGCTGTTGTCTGAAGTACAGTGGGTAATAATGTTGTGTACGACTCTTATACAGACAGGTGGTGAAATCTGCTATAAAAACGCACACATTTTATACATTTCACTAGATATGGGCCAATTATGTTTTTAATTGACAAAAAACAGAATGGCCATTTGAACTAATGTATTATGGACCTGCTTCAGTCTGAGTTCAGATGACCACTCCATGCACACACGATTATGACATTTGGTACAAATAATGATAGCAGGATGAGTGGGATAATTAAACAGTATTGTTGAGTGTAGGGTCTTTAAGTTTTCAAACATTCATCATTTTAAAGGCAATGTGATGTCATACTCCCAGATGGACAGCTGTAGCCAATATTTCATATTGAATGTAGATTGTACTTTACCATGTTACCATAATGTTGAACCTGATCATTTCAATTAGTGATGGGATTCTAGATCTCACAAGGTAAAAACACATCTGCATTTAACAATAAACCTTTTAGCTGTCTCCATCTCTATTAAATATGATTGGACTATAGAAAGTTGTGATGTCATCTGAAACAGAGCAATGGTTTAATTGTCAGATGCAGATGTGTTAACCTGGTTTATGGTTCAGATCTCTGTAATTACTGGGCCAATCCACATGAAACAAAAACTGGCACAAAGTAAAACAGCTTCAGAAAGTGGTGCCATCAACCCCAAAGATGTGAGTGTTTCAGGTGAAAGGACTTTAAACCATAAGATTAATTAAGATGACAAGTTTGTGGAGCTGATCCCAAATAAAGAATGAGAAGGCTCGACATTTGTAGATCAGAGGTTTTGGAGATTTCTTTCAAAACAGTGAATCTCCCATAGCTTTATATAAGTCCTGCACAACATCTGAAATGATGACATATTTTCGTGAGGACAATCAATGCTTGGGTGCTTCTTTAGCTATTTCCAGTGCAGTATCTTCTTCTGATTGTCTGAATGTAGGACTTGTGTCCCTCAGTCGTCCAGGTAGAATCCATGGCAAAAGGAGAACTTCAATTTGTCAACTGAAAAAGCAGCTTGGATGAGCTGCGAAACGTATTCGACCAAATAAACTTTTGTCCAGTTGACAAATTGAATTTCTCCTTTTGCCATGAATGTAGGACTGGCGATCCGCTCTCTTCTTTAACCTACAGTAATTGGCTCCATTTCTTCTACCTGTGTTCTGTACAGATCTCCTCAGAGTGCAGTGAGACTCCAGTGCTGAAGGAGCAGTCTGTGAGAGCTGCTGTAGGTCCTCTGAGCTGTGACCACCTCTTCTCCTCTCTGGACTCTCCGCTCAGCACCTGTTTCAGGGTGGTACGTGCACAAATGTCTGTCACATGGCTTATTTGCACACAGGTTACATTGAGACTAAACAGGCCGAATCAGCAGGTTGTTTATGATGCTCTTATTGTGAGCTCTGGAAAGTTTAAAGGGGTATTATGCAAAACTGGAACTTTCTGCCATGTTATGATGTTGTTCCCTCATCAAAAACAGGCCTGAATAGGTTTTAGACGATTTGAGTAATCTAGTGATCTCTCACAAGCCTACTTCACCCATGCTCCCACAAGAGAATTCTCCATAAATATACTAAAACATGATACAAAACTGTATACAGCAATTTGACAAACCTGATGTGATGCACATGTTTCATTAGTGGGATGCACGCTGATTGTGTTGTGATGGTGCTCTGAAGGGGGAGGGTATTAGCACAAAGAGCAAAGGGAGGGGGGACTCCGAGCATCAAAAACAAGATAAACATATTAAAAAATGGTAATGTGTTGTTTTGGGTGAATATAGCATTTTCGAAACAATAAAAGGTAACATGGTGATCTAAATATGTTAGGTGTTACAATTAATACCCCACAGAAGTCAAATACCCCCACTTTAAAGCTTTTAGAGCCTTCTGCACATATGAGCATGTTTATAGAATCTTCAGTTACTGTACTGGAACTTTCACTAAAATAGTTACAGTTCAGTTCAGTGTAGAGCCAAAATCACAGCAGCAATCTCCTCACAGGACTGCACTAAACTGCACTAAACCAACAGAAAGTGAGAAAATACAACAGTGAAACAATCTTTGGTCAATAATAAACAGGCAGGTTAACCAACATTCACAGGAAACAAGCACGTGAAGAACTGACCCAGAGCACCCCCTGTTCTTAGACTCTGCTTCTGCAGGAACAACTCCAGTTATAGTTATTTTGATCCATTAACTACGCAATCATATTTGTTTTGATATGATTGGACCATGTATGTCCCTGATTGTTTAATCCACCTGCCAAACACGCCCATTTGAATTCAGGGAGATTCACCAGTGACACGACTCACTTCAGAAAGTATTCAAGAAGTGTGTGTTCTGGATCTCAGGCAACATGAGGAGCTGGCTTAAAACACAGCTGTAGTTTCCAAGTTAACAGCTCCTTTTGCCTTTTGTTCAGTAGAGACTGGCAATTCCAGGGCTGAAAGTATTCAAATTAAAAACAGCACTTCCTGTTTTACCACATGACATCACACGGTGGAACAGAGGGTTTTCTGTGAGAGATCTCAGCCTAAATTTGCAGCATTTGTGTGTTAAACATGTTTGAACGAAACAAAGCACATCTCCACGTCTGTTTGTGATGAGGGAATTACATTAGAACATAGATCAGAATATAGTATAATATGGCCCCTTGTTTTTAGTGAATGTAGTATTAGTGGTAGGCAGCAGCCAATTAGCAGCCAATTACCATGGGCCCTATTAGCCACTGTAGTAATTTTACACCATATCTTGTTGTCTCAGGTGGACCCCAGTGCGTTTCTGTCCGTGTGCAGGGGCAGTCCTCACAGAGCAGCTGCCTGTCATCTGGCCTCTGCTTTTTGTCATGTGTGTCACCAGAACTATGTCCCCCTGGAAACGCCAGTCCAGTGCAGAGAGTCCCGCTGAGACAGGGACACACACATACCTCCTGATGCCTCTGCTGTGTGCCTGTGTCCCCCACTGACATGTGAGAGGTGCTGTTGCAGTGATGTGACATTCCTGAATGAATCAGCTCTTTTGAACGCTTCCTTAACATGAACGGTGGGATCCGGATCTCATTTTTTAAAAGAACCGAATATTTCCAGATTTGTATACCTTTTTACACTGATTAATGCTGAACCAACACAAGAATCAGCAAAGAAGCAAAGAAGGCAACACAAGTGAGAGCTTTGTGCACAAAAATATATATTTGGTATCGTATTTTTAAATAATTATTGTAGTGCAACATTTTATTTAGAATTTCATGATTTCAAAGGGTAAATACACTCCCACTCTCAGTTTGAACCATTTTAAACAGATCTAAGCCTGAGTTCTCACATTGGCTTCAGTCATTCAATAAATATAAAAAGAACCAGTCTTTTGAACAGCTCTTTGACGTCAACAGATCCAAAAGATTCGGATCCCACAAAGGAGCTGAATGTCCCATCACTAGCAGTGAGGCCACAAAGCAAAGACAGATTTAAGTTACTCATTTTTTTAGGAGCACTTGTCAGAGCAGTAGCCTCATTGTTATCAGTGGTCAAATGTAACAAAGTCAAAGTACTGTTTATGTACATCTTCAGGTGTTTGTTAAACTTGTGTATTTCACTGGAAAATCTAACTGTTAACCTTTGCCTCTGTGTGACACATTCAGTGATCTGAACGTGGGGAACTCATATGTCTTCAGATGTTTTCAGATACAGTGGTTGTGGTTGAAATGTCAAAGTTTTCTTTGCTTCAACATGCTGAACAAAACAGTCATTAGTGTGTTATACCCTTGCTGTCCCACCTCTCTCAGGACACCAGAAAAATGCACCATCATTTGATTCTGACCTATTTAACTGAACGTAGTTGATTTAAACCGGGGGCCTTACACAGAGTGGAGCAAAAGTGACTGCAGATATCCACCCAGAGAACCATCCTCCACCCATGTCTCTCATCATTTCTCTTTATAAGCAAATTAATGACAGCGTTTCTCAGTTTGTGTCTTAGTTCACACTTAAATATTAATCAAAACTCATTTTAATCTTTGTTGTTGTTATTAGCACTGTACTTTTAAACCCCAATACATTTCTACTTGGTTGAAAGTATCTTTGTGTTGTCTCTGGTCTACTTTGCTTCCAGAGAGAAATGTTTAAAACATGTTGTCATAAACATAACACATTTCATTGTCTACATGTAGCCTACAGTTGGGTAAATACAGATAACAGGCATTCTGTCTGTGACTGTGTTGCCATAGCTCCTGTGTCTGGTTAAGATTAGGCACACATTTGGTGGTCTTGGCATGGCTGATCTTTTACTTTTAGGGATCTGTGGATGAGATGAGTCATGTGACGTACTCAAGGGGGAGGTCTGCAGCCAGATCTTCTCAACTGAAGCAACATTTTGATGGGCATTTTAAATCAGGTCTAATGCAACTGCTTTTCTCATGAGGGTCCCAGCTCTGCCCTGGCACACAGGTGATGAAACAGGAAGTGCTCCACTGTTTTTTTTAAACTCCATACATCCTCACTACAATCATTTGGATAATTTCAGCCCTGGAACTGCCAATCTCAAACAAAAAGTAAAGAGTAGCCGTTACCTTGACAACTACCGCTTCATGACATCACAAGGTGGAACAGAGCATTTTGAGCTTAGGAGATGTTAATTAACTAATTGCTAACATGGCTTAAAGCTCAAGAGTCAATTTTGTGTAATATAGGACCTTTAATGAAGAGCAAAAAGAAAAAATTGTTCACTTCAGACTTCAGCTAAACCAAGAGCTTTCTGCAATGTTTTGCTCCTACATTGACACTTTTAGAAGAAAGATGTTAAAAAAGTGTAAACTATCAAACAAAAAAACAATTCTGACGCTGCAGAATACAGTCTTTATTGATATTTGGTGAATAGATACAGGACATTGCAGGAGTCACGCTGACAGACTAGAGTGTTTTAGGTCATTGGACATTCAAATACATGATGATAAAGACAAAGAGATGCAACACAACAGCACACAGAAAAACACACGATTACAAATTTACTGCCTAGTGTCTACTGCAGTTCACTCAACTGTGCCATCAATCTTTTGGCTATTTTGGTCATTATTTAAAGGTGTACTATGGAACTTTTCAGACAGAGGCCAGGTCTACCATGCCATCACTAGTCACCAAGGAGATTTATATTGTCTGGAATTTTACGCAGTACAACATTGAACACATCCATCTCACATTTATTCAATTAGTATTATTGGCAAATACTGAAAAATGCTTTGAAAAACATGTATTAAGCGGGGTCACCTCTCCACAGATTTGACCTGTAACTTGTTTTCCCACAGTGGAACATTTCAGACAAAGCAATAACATCTCCATGGTGACAACTGTCATTGCCCTGCTTTGATTTGGCACCTTTGTAATTTAAGTCTTTGAAAAGTGTTTATTCTATGGTCAGCCAGCTGTAGACACATGTTTATTCTTAGAAATAGAAACAAAGGAAACATCAAAATTAGCCATTTTAATTATGCTTAAATCAGCTTGTCACAGTTTTAATACATTATTTTCATGGACTTTGGCGCAAGCACAGAAGTTGCAACAGTAACCGTATTTTGGACAAACTTAATTTGAGATTCGTGAATATACAGTTTTACTAATAATTTCTCAAAGTATCTGGGCATGCTTAGTGTGAAAAACAGTGTCAAAATGGGTTCCAAATCAGGCAATGACAAACTTTTACCAGAAAAGTTCTATTGTGCTCCTTCAATCATAATCTAAAGCCCTTTCACGTATCTGCCCTCAGTGGACACACAGATAAAAGGCATTTAAAAACATTCACATGTACAATCTTTGACCATGATGACAGCAGTGAGTGCCTAATATAAACTATGACTAAAATAGTGAAAGTGTGTGTATGCTGAAGATATTAAAGTGCAGTGCAGAGGGGGAGGGTCACTTGTTGTAGAACTTCTTGTTGAGGAGGAAGATGAGGAGATTGACGTTGACTTTGGCTTTGTCAAACATCTTCATTACGGCCACTCCGTCGTATTGCAGCTGGAGCAGCTCCTGCACACAGCGGCACAGAGGTACATGTTCAGGGAAATGTCAACCAGCAGCAGCAACCAATCATTGTTTCACCCTTTCATTAACGAACACCTATATCTGCTATAATCTATGACACCCGTGGATCATTAGGTTAGATCTTGGACATTTTAAATCCCAATATTGATCTAAAATAACTTAATAAAAGAAACTAGTCCACTGACTCCTGCATTGGAGAAGGAAGTGTGCACGTCACAGTGGACATGTACCGGTGGAGGTGAAAATGAGAAGGGGAAACAACATGGTTAAAAACTATTTTTGTTTATAATAGGTCCACCAATATTGAGGAAAATGTCTACTTACTGAACAAACTGTCTTTATATATGAACATAGGGGGCTGTTTGTTTACAGACATCTTATACAAATTGTCATCTAATGTTGCCATCAGTGAAAGAGTGGAGGAAAAAAGGCTTTACCTGGTATGTGACGGTGAACTCCTCCATCTGAACTCCCAGGAAGCGAGCTTTGACACTGAAGGTGCCCTTCTCTGTCCCAGGGACGATCTCAAACAGCACGTTCTTAAACCTGACACACAGACAGCAGTTAATACCCCATACAAGTGGAATGTCCCCACTTTAAGAACGTGCCATAAAATAAATTTCTTTCTTTTATATATATATATATATATAAATAAATAAATAAATATATATATATATATATATATATATATATATATATATATATATATATATATATATATATATATATATATATATATATATATATATATATATATATATATATATATATATATATATATATGGTACAGTGTTAAGTTTTGTATTATGGGTGACATAGGCTTGAGCCTTTGGCAGAATATTACAGCTAACCATAAGGAGGATTTGGATAGGACCCAGAAAAGATCGCTAGATTACTCAAACATGCATGGATGACATCTAAAACCTCTTCAGGCATGTTTTTGAGGAGGGAACAACATTATATCATGGTAGAAAGCTCCAGTTTACAAAATACCCCCTTTATAAACCTGCCACACACAAACAGCACGTTCTTAATGTGGAACTAAACACTAAATTAACTTTTTTGCTTGATAGTGTATATATGTATATGGTGTTTTAACAGCATTATCTACTTTTCCTTGTCCATCCATCCATTTTCTTCCGCTTAGACTGTTGCCCCCCGGGATGCAGGACACTTCCTCCAGCTCCTCCGGGGGAGACACCAAGGCATTCCTAGGCCAGCCGAGAGACACAGTCCCTCCAGTGTGTCCTGGGTCTTCTCCGGGCCCTGCTCCCAGTGGGACATGCCCGGAACACCTCCTGAGGGAGGCGTCCAGGAGGTATCCGGAACAAATGCCCGAGCCACCTCAGCTGGCTCCTCTGACGTGGAGGAGCAGCGGCTCTACTCTGAGCTCCTCCCGTGTGACTGAGCTCCTCACCCAATCTCTAAGGGACCGCCCAGCCACTTTACAGAGGAAACTCATTTCGGCCACTTGGATCCGTGATCTTGTCCTTTCGGTCATTACCCAAAGCTCATGACCATAGGTGAAGGTAGGAACGTAGATTGACTGGCAACTGGCTTTGCCTTTTGGCTCAGCTCCCTCTTCACCACAACGGTCCAGTACAGCGACCACATCACTGCCGATGCTGCACCGATCCACCTGTCAATCTCACGCTCCATCCTCCCCTCACTCGTGAACAAGACCCCGAGATACTTGAACTCCTCCACTTGAGGCAAGGACTCTCCACCCACCTGTAGAGGGCAAGCCACCTTTGTCGGGTCAAGAACCATGGCCTCAGATTTGGAGGAGCTGATCCTCATCCCAGCCGCTTCACACTCAGCTGCACATTGCCCCAGTGCACGTTTGAGGTCCTGGTCCGCTAAAGCCATCAGGACATCAGCTGCAAACAGCAGAGATGAGATCCTGTGGTCCCCAAACCTGATCCACTCCGGCCCCTGACTGCACCTAGAAATTCTGTCCATAAATACAATGAACAGAACCAATGACAAAGGGCAGCCCTGGCGGAGTCCAACATGCACCGGAAACAGGTCCAACTTACTGCCTGCAATGCGAACACAGCTCCTGCTCCAGTCATGCAGGGACCGGACAGCGCTTAGCAAAGAGCCCTGAACCCCATACTCCCAGAGCACTCCCCACAGGACCCCACTAAGGACATGGTTGAATGCCTTCTCCAGATCCACAAAGCACATGTGGACTGGTTGAGCTAACTCCCATGAACCCTTGAGTACCCGATGAGTGTAGAGCTGGTCCAGCGGCCGGGATGAAAAACCACACTGCTCCTCCCGAATCTGAGGTTCGATCATCAGTCAGATTCTCCTATCCAGTACCCTGGAATAGACTTTGCCGGGGAGGTTGAGGCGTGTGATTCCCCGGTAGTTGGAACACACCCTCCCTGGTAGTTGGAACACACCCTCCAGTCCCCCTTCTTAAACAGAGGGACCACCACCCCGGTCTGCCAGTCCAGAGGTACTGTCCCCAACCGCCACGCGATGTTGCAGAGACGTGTCAGCCAAGACAGCCCCACAACATCCAGAGATTAAGAATCTCAGGACTTATCTCATCCACCCCTAGAGCCTTTCCACCAAGGAGCTTGCCAGCCAACTCAGTGACTTCAGCCAGGGTGATGGACGAGTCCGCCTCTGACTCCCCAGCCTCTGCTTCCTCCTCAGAAGACGTGACTGTGGGAATGAGGAGATCCTCAAAGTATTCCTTCCATTGTCCGACAATATCCCAGTCGAGGTCAACAACTCTCCACCCGCACTGTAAACAGTGTTGGTGAAGCACTGCTTCCTCCTCCTGAGGCGTCGAACGGTTTGCTAGAATTTCTTTGAGGCCGTCCGATAGTCTTCCTTTATGGCCTCTCCGAACTCCTCCCAACCCAGAGTTTTTGCCTCTGCGACTGCCCGGGCTGCAGCATGTTTGGCCTGCCGCTACCTGTCAGCTGCCTCAGGAGTCCTATGAGCCAACAAGGCCCGATAAGACTCCTTCTTCAGCCTGATGGCATCCCTTACTTCTGGTGTCCACCACCGGGTTCAGGGATTGCCGCCGCGACAGGCACCATAGACCTTACGACCACAGCTACTAGCGACCGCATCGACAATAGAGACCGAGAACAAAGCCCACTCAGACTCCATGTTCCCAGCCTTCCCCGGAATCTGGGAGAAGCTTTCCCGGAGGTGTGAGTTGAAGGTCCCCCTGACAGAGGGCTCTACCAGACATTCCCAACAGACCTTAACTATACATTTGGGTCTGCCAGGTCTTTCCGGCTTCCTTCTCCGCCAGCGAACCCAACTCACGACCAGGTGGTGATCAGTTGACAGCTCTGACCCTCTCTTTACCCAAGTGTCCAAGACAC